>JZKD02S0646918.1:0-15603 GCA_000966675.3 Picea glauca | reverse complement strand
TCCGGTCTCCGGCAGCATTTTGGACGTCTTAGACTGTTGACCATGTATACTCTGTTACAGATTTTTGATAATATATAATAGCAGGATCTCCCCTTTTTTATTTAAAAAAAAAAAAATATTCCTTCAATTAAAGTAAATTACTAAGGTAGAAGGCTTTGGGACGACTTCCACACATCTAGACACTTAGACTTGTATGGATGTACCTGTCTGATGCTACAAACATCAACAATGTCTTCCTAGTGCCTACGTCCCCTATCAAGAACAAATGTATTGGTTCATTTGGTTCCTTTTTCTTTTTAGTCAATATATCTACACTATCACGTCTTGTTCTTTGTTCAATTGTCTTGTCATATTATAGAATGCTACGTTCTCTAATATATGTGGTTGCTTTATAATATGGTAAGGTCTATCAAGTGATGTTCTTATTTTTTTCATGTTTTGAAAGTATTGGACATCTATATCAATATCATATTCTTCATAGTGTTTATTATCACTAGAGAATTTGTCATTGGCAATTGATTGGTTCTCTTTAACTATGTCTCTATTAAACACTTCATAATCTCTAGCTTCAAGAATGCTTGATGCATCATCATGGTTACCCATGCTTTACTTCTTGTATACATGAAATTTTGTTCATTTTGTTTTATGGTTTCTTTCAACTTCATGTAGGCATTCTTCCAAGTTGAATATTCATTCATAAAAGTTGTTTCATCAAGTATATATGGAACATATAGAATCAATTGTTCTCTATAGAAATTGCAAGGGTCTCTATGTTCACTATACCTTACGTATCTAATGACATATGGCACATCATTATCTCTTCGTTTCTTACCCTTTTTGTATAGCTTGATGCAAATTTTTATAAGCATATATGTTCAATGTTTGCAAGACGTTGTAAGTAGAAATCAATGATTGATGGGCATATTATGTCTTCTAAATTGTCTAGTTCTTGTTGCATATATTTTGTCTTTTTTAGAATAAATTCTCGTTCATCCCTGGGTGAAGTATTATTAAATATACATCTCCTTGAAGTTGTGTTCAAACATAGGGACAAAACAATATATACAACTTGTTGTGCAAACATTTGTTGCAAGTTTAACAAAGCATTTCCAAGTCTTCTTATTGTTTGTACAACATCGATATTTGTTTTTTGCCATTCCTCTTGTATATGCTTAAATGTTGTTGTCATTGTTTTATCAAGTTTTGTCATGTAAGAGCTACAATAATGTTGCATGTGAATCAAGTATGAATTAAGAATCTTTGTTTGCATTCCAAATTCTTCGAATAATACAAAAAAAAAAACTATTAGTCCACGTGTCTACTGGCCTTCTTGTAGTAAAATTGTTGTTCGATGTAAACTGCATTTAATTGCATTGATGTATTCATCTTCTCTCAAACACAATTTATCTAAAAACTATCGAACATCTCTATTTCATTGTATTTGGCATGCTCTAGAGTGTCAAAAATCAATTTTGCATTTTTCTTTGTTGTAACATTGTTAAATTTTGTTCGTTCGAGTATTCTTGTTTTCTCATTGGAGGAATGGGAAAATTGAACATGCAATGAACATTTTTCTTTTTTCTACAAGCTCTTGTGTGATGATGATTTTGAATTTTTTTAAGATCATTTGCAAGTATTCTTGAATCAGAGTACATATATCTATCTACAAAATTCTCTATTTTAACATTTGTATTTCTCCCATAGACTGGTGCATTTTATATCATAGAAATCCATGGTCATGTTGACTTCCTCCGTTTTGAAACTTTGTTACAAAGAAATGGTCTTTCAACTCACCATAGTATTTGTGATCATGGGGAATTAGTTTTCATATAGCATTCATCATGTTTATGTAGTATCGAACACAAGTTACTGGATCATTTCTCATCAAGGTTTCAAGTCCATTCTCTTCTATGTCATTTTCAATAGGTGGCTTGTTTTTTGCTCTTATATATTTTAGTGCATTGATTAATGGTTTCCAACGATGTTATGAACTACTAAAAGATACAAAGAATGTTGATGGTCCTAGTTGTCATGTCATTGCATAAAGATTCCTGCGTAAACCTAGAAAGTAATTGAGTGAAGTACGAATTTTTCTTAGATCAATGTAACCAATGTTTGATTTTAGAATGCGATCCAAATTTAGTTTTGACTTAACATATTTTACTAGTATTTTTCTTCCCTTCAATTGTCCTTTTCTTATTATGATCAAAATACAATTGAGAACTTGTTTAAGCATAATGTGAACTACCTTGTAAAACAAGTTTGTGATGTGGTATGGAAAGTCATGGTCTTTGTGTAACATCTCCCATTGAGCAATTTTTTGATAAATAAATTTGTTTGTAATGTTGCCTGGTTGTTTTTCTCCATAGAAAAGTGTAGGAAACCTCATTTTCTTTGAATATCTATCTTGGAAAATTCCTAATGGTATGTAGCCTTCAATGGAAGCAATGTTTATTTGATTATTTTGAAGATCATATATACTATGTGAATCTGTGAATCCATGGAGTAGTGTCTTTGTATTGGTTCTTCAATGTTTTCATTGGTATCATTGTCCATTTCATTATCAATGTCAGTTGCATATGCATCTTTGGCCTGGTTAAACATCTGCTTCCAATTGGTGTTTATAACAACTTTCTCCAATTTATAGAACATGTTTTTGCATAGTCGCTTTAATGGATTCATGAGCATGTGTACATGAATGCGACCAAAAGCATAAGCACTTCTATAGCATAGATTTTTCTTTATCACCACTGCAACGGTGTCAATTTCTCTAATGTCACGAGGCAAAGCATGTTGAATTCAAAATGTTTCAGTAGGCACATTGATTATACCTCTAGTTAACCTCATTTTTTGACCTATATACTTTTGACCTAGTTACTGGATTTGCAAGAAAGGTAACCTCAATTATATTAGTCTTTCCTCTAATTTGTTTGGTTGTTTCATTATGTGTATTTGTTTGATTTGTTGAATCTCTCGTGGACATGCAAATTTTGGAATCTCATTACGTCGCAAGGAGTTTTGACAAGGTTTGCACGTAGACTTGTTTTCTACATTGTCATATCTGCAATTTTTTTATTTTGTTTTTCCAGTTTCAATGTCAAGATTATGTATATCCATTTGTTTGCTTTGGACCACATCTTTTCTAAAGAAAGTGCAACTACAAACCAAGCAATTGTAGATAGGCATGTCAATGACACTTTTCTCAAATGCTTGCTCAACTAGTTTCAAAACTATTTTTTCTTGTTTTTTCTTGCTTACATGACAAGCACCAATTCTTTTTATTTTTTATTCTTCTTCTTTTGTTTGAATGATTCAAATTCTTGATTAATAACATTTTGATTTTTTTTTTCAATTCTAGCTATTTCTAGATCAGATGTCATTGTCTCTTGTTGTGGCACAATATTGCTCCTAATTAATTTCTTTAGAGATTAAAGAGATATACTTTTCTTCTCTATATCTATTTTGTTAGAATACAATATTGGGTTCATGTCAATATTTGTATTTCTTATTTATTGCAATGGTTCAAACTCAAAATGCCCTATGTTTTTTCAAAATTGGATAACATTAAATATTTTTGTTGGCTTTTTGTTTGTATGAAATATAGTTAGCAAACTAGTTGTCTCAGCAAACCATATGTGTATTTATATGTCCCAAATATAGGCCATCGAGTCATAAAAAAATATCACTTTCTATGTTCCCTTTTTCATATGGCAGTGTCAAATGTACAATATATGCTTGCCAATTTGCTACTCTTGACACATCATCCTAGATATCAATTTTGATATATTTTTCTATGCATCTAATTGCACGAGAATCATTATGCATCATTGCATTTGAAAAAATTTGTGCGACTATGCGTCGCAAGCAAGGAACATTGTATTCATCTTGTGTTAAATGACAAATTGTTTCAAAGGAACTTTCACCATAAGCACCATTGAATCCATGCATTCATTCAAATTCATTTGATAACATCTTGTTCTCTATATGTTCCCATTGTTGTTCTATGTTTTCATATCTCATAACCTCTTGATTGTTTTGATTATTGGTCCTGGCAATATGTCTTTTGCACAACAATGGTTCAAAATGTCCAACAAGAGGGTTGTCATTATGAAACAATATGTCACATGTGTTGTTGTTTAAAGTTGAATTGAAATATAAGTATGGCTTCATTTATGTCTTTGACCGAATTTGTGTTAGTATATTGGGCCATTTTGACAACCAATGCGCACAAAAAATGTCTCCCCAAAGGCCTCTTTCTTCTAGTCAGAGAATAATCGAAGCTAACCTTGACATTTGTTGCAAATAAATCTTCATATAATTTACATTATGCATTTCCATCAATGAATTTGCATTCAGTTCATGTTGATAAGATGTTAGTGCTTCAATGTCATTTTTTGGTAAGCAAGAAAAGATTTATTGTATCACCCTTGTAATGTACCCAACCACTAGGTTGAGCCACACTACTTCAAGAACGCTCTAATACCACTTGTAAAATACCCAGAACAACAAACCCAAAATATTTCTCTCTTGATGTTGCTCTGATACCAATTTTAATTTAATCAGATCAACAAACTAGAAAACTATTTGCTCGAATACTGATCTGAAACATACCCATTGTCGGGGTACTTCCAAATTCTCCTTCTTGGACTAATTTCAAATTTATGTTCCAATCTTTAATTAATCAAGAACATGAAACTAGTGCATGCAATAACCAAGAACCATGCATATCCATAAAATAATACTTAACATGCCATGCACAACAATAACCAACAAATATGCATAGCATAAACACATCATCTTAGAGATAATAATACACAGCGGAATATAATACACAAGAAACAAAGACATCACTTATCATTAATTAAACCATTCACCAACTAGTTGCAAGCATCGAACGTTCCACCCAACCATAGACATTGTTGTTCCAAATCTCAATAGCATGTCACCCCTAATCTAGGGCTATGAATCCATAAGGACGGGTCCTAGGCTGACTCTAACACACACAACAATTAGTTACCAAACTCGGTTTTCCCAACCACACAATAATCCTAATTTTTCATCTCTCTTCCCCTTTAGCCTGCATAACCCAAAAAAATGAACCCCTTTCTTTACAATGCAGTCCCTCAAGCAGTTCCAAATATTTTTCAGGGCTCTAGTGCTATTGGTCAAGAATCTCAATGTTGGAGACTGCAAGGATTATCAGCTATGAACTGTTCTACTCTACACGAAAATGCATCCAAGGACTCAGGCAATCATTCCTTTCTGGATTGATCAATAATTCATTACAACCATCTAGCAATGGCTCTCTACCTCCAACCATTCGTTTCCATGCCATGCCCATCACACGAATGAGAAAGAGTGATTGAGGAAATGATAAGCACAATGAATGAAGAACCCAAATGATTGAGCAGCAAAATGAATGAATGAATCCACGAATGAACAAAATGAATGAGCCAATTGAAAAGAGCAACCCCAAGCAACCCACATGTATGGTTTAAATAGCAAGGACATGGTCTCCCCAAGGGACTCACGTGCCCCAAGAGACAACGTAGTCTCCCCAAGAGATTTATGCCCCCCCACTCAAAATGTGGGTAAATAAATGATTAATAAAAGGATTATCCCCTTATCCCCCTCTCTCGTGGAATGATAGCCCCCTATAACTCTTGTCCTTTTTCATCTTACAACAAACGATGTATTTTTTTTTTGTAAATAAAAAAGTATTGTATTACCTTGCTTTAACAAAAATCACACATGGTTGAGTATAGACTAGAGCACGCCATATGTTCTACCACCATAGTGGAAACCAGAATGTGTGGACACCATTGTTCATAAACCTTAAAAAATACATATGTCCAAAACATGGGGACTAACTACCTGTTCTGCCACATGCATGGAAACCAGAATAGGCGGTGGACTGAGTACCCCAACCAACTAGTGATCTAGAACCAGAGTTTGTGATGCACAAAAGACTTAACACTAAGACCAGAGAAAAAACCTATAAGAGCACTAGACATGAGGCGAACCCCGGTGAAGTCGAAAGATGAAAGGCTGGAAACAAGTCGGACATCGAATTTTCATAGTCTCGCTTGATAAGGAGTCATACAGGACATTCAAGTGCTTGTTGAGGGTGCATTGGTTGTGTTTTTGCTTTGCCAAATCCTTGTGCATCTCGAAGATCAAGACCATGTGGTCTTTTGTAAGCCTACAAGAGTTGGGACCTAGGTGAGCATGCTCTTCAACATCGTCGTCTTTCCAACAGTCATCCAAGTTTGTTCTAAGGTCCTCTTCCATGGTAGCAGCGAAAAAATCCTTAGCAACAATGGAGTTCGTATCAGGGTCCTCTTCTATAGTAGCAACAAAATTCTTTCTTGAGTGCTCCTCCTAAAGAGGGATTTCCTCTTCCACAATGCATCCTGTCTCAGCTAGCTCCTGGAAAATCAAAGGGGTGGTGGTATAAGTGGTCAGTCGTTGTTCCAAGGTGGTTGTCAGCAAGAATGACAAAATTTCCTCTTCCACCGGACAGCCTCCATGGAGACCCTTTATGTTTGATGGACGGGGCTACGGTTGAGCCGCCTCATGCCAATTTTGATCCGAGGAGGGTGAGTGGTCCGAACTATCGCTTGGGATGAGAGCGAGAGAGGTTGGTCCCGGGCATTTTTTCCTTCCAAACTCGCTGTAATGGGTTGGCCCTTGTCGGAACTTACCTCTCTCACGAGGCATGGCTAAGCAGAGCGCGGGAAAAACGGAATCAACACCAGTGCAAGCAGGAGACAGAGGATGGAATGTCAGGGTGTGGAGAAAAGCAAGCATAATTAGACCATGAACTGCGTCTGAATGCCCAATGTAGGACCCCCCACAAGACGATAAGACCAGGAGAACAAAGGATTTGATGGCTCTAATAGCCATAAGTGTAAGAGTAATGGCCATTAGTTTTTTCATACTGGTGTCGAGGAGCCGAACCTTAGTCTCCATTAAGACCCAACGCACTAAGCCTTGGCAGAAGTGAAAGCTAGACATCACGACTGGACAGGGGAAGAGGGTGGCAGTGAGGGGATTTAACTACCCTAGTATCTACCCCAGTCGTTGACGCATGTGTTCCATGTGTCACCCCATCTGGGGAAGCTAACGATGTATTTTATTAATATATATGTCGGTGTATTACATTTCTAGGAACCCCGACCTTTCAACATACCGGCTCACTAGCCTAAGCCACATTTACATAATTACATTCTAGTTCTTAGTGGTTAAAACCGGGGATGTTACATTACCTTCTCTCAATTCTATAGATGTGTATCTATTATGTAATAACACTCGAAGAACATCAATCAAACAATCTCCAAGAGTATATGCAAAATTGTTAAAACATAACAAGTTGTATTTTCCTAAAACAAAATTAATCTCAGGCTTATCATCTATGTTATTCTTGTTTTTTTTACACATATACGTTTTTTTTTTCTACTTCAAGTTTTAATCAGATTCATTTTGCTCCTAGTTACTTTTGACTTGTAGGAAAAAATAAAATAGACTCAGTAGAAAATAGAGTGTTCTTTATGTTGATTATAGAATTAAGCACTACTCAATACTAATATTTACATGTTGAGCAAATGTACATACCTTGGATTCAATGTCTATTGCTACAAACTGCGATGTCATCAAAAAAATCTGGTCACATGCACTTCAATTATAGATGATGTTTTTTCTTGCAAATCAACAAAGAAACTTATTACGATAAGAAATTATATTAATGTTCTTTTGTTTCCAAAATGTAAAAAAGAAATAAAAACTATCTATAGATTTTTGAAAAATCAATCAGAAAAGATGAAAACAACATGATGTAAACTTGAGGAAAAAATGGCAATTTGCTGACCATTTAAGTAAATTAAAGTTTGAATTAATGACTGGATTTAGTTATTAATCTTACAATGTTATTTGTGTAAATATATTTAATATAAATGATCAATTAAACCTCGTCCATAGATCAGTGAGCCTTAAACATCATTCCTAGCTAAAAAATGGAAGAAGGAAGGCAACAAAAACAGGGACTATATTTAATTCTATGGTCCACGAATAAGTATAACATCCTACAACTTCTTGTTTCGTGGAAGATCGGTGACTTTCAATGTTCTCTTATCTTCGAAAGAATTCCCTATTTGTTCTTCGTTCATAAGAAGATACCAAATTCTACCGCTCTCTATTTTCTTTTGTTTGCGATAAATCCTTATCACAATGTCAAAATATACTAGTCCTAATAACAATTTTAACAAAAAAAAATCATATTTCTAATTTTCAATACATTCAACTTAAATTTTAAATTTATTATATAACTAAAAATATTCTAATTAATAAATGATTGTATTNTTCTATGTTTTCATATCTCATAACCTCTTGATTGTTTTGATTATTGGTCCTGGCAATATGTCTTTTGCACAACAATGGTTCAAAATGTCCAACAAGAGGGTTGTCATTATGAAACAATATGTCACATGTGTTGTTGTTTAAAGTTGAATTGAAATATAAGTATGGCTTCATTTATGTCTTTGACCGAATTTGTGTTAGTATATTGGGCCATTTTGACAACCAATGCGCACAAAAAATGTCTCCCCAAAGGCCTCTTTCTTCTAGTCAGAGAATAATCGAAGCTAACCTTGACATTTGTTGCAAATAAATCTTCATATAATTTACATTATGCATTTCCATCAATGAATTTGCATTCAGTTCATGTTGATAAGATGTTAGTGCTTCAATGTCATTTTTTGGTAAGCAAGAAAAGATTTATTGTATCACCCTTGTAATGTACCCAACCACTAGGTTGAGCCACACTACTTCAAGAACGCTCTAATACCACTTGTAAAATACCCAGAACAACAAACCCAAAATATTTCTCTCTTGATGTTGCTCTGATACCAATTTTAATTTAATCAGATCAACAAACTAGAAAACTATTTGCTCGAATACTGATCTGAAACATACCCATTGTCGGGGTACTTCCAAATTCTCCTTCTTGGACTAATTTCAAATTTATGTTCCAATCTTTAATTAATCAAGAACATGAAACTAGTGCATGCAATAACCAAGAACCATGCATATCCATAAAATAATACTTAACATGCCATGCACAACAATAACCAACAAATATGCATAGCATAAACACATCATCTTAGAGATAATAATACACAGTGGAATATAATACACAAGAAACAAAGACATCACTTATCATTAATTAAACCATTCACCAACTAGTTGCAGGCGTCGGACGTTCCACCCAACCATAAACATTGTTGTTCCAAATCTCAATAGCATGTCACCCCTAATCCAGGGCTATGAATCCATAAGGACGGGTCCTAGGCTGACTCTAACACACACAACAATTAGTTACCAAACTCGGTTTTCCCAACCACACAACAATCCTAATTTTTGAGTTATCTTCCCCTTCAGCCTGCACAACCCAAAAAAATGAACCCCTTTCTCTACAATGCAGTCCCTCAAGCAGTTCTAAATATTTTTCAGGGCTCTAGTGCTATTGGTCAAGAATCTCAATATTGGAGACTCCAAGGATTATCAGCTATGAACAGTTCTACTCTACACGAAAATGCATCCAAGCACTCATGCAATCATTCCTTTCTGGATTAATCAATAATTCATTACAACCATCTAGCAATGGCTCTCTACCTCCAACCATTCGTTTCCATGCCATACCCATCACACGAATGAGCAAGAGTGATTGAGGAAATGATAAGCACAATGAATGAAGAACCCAAATGATTGAGCAACCAAATGAATGAATGAATCCATGAATGAACAAAATAAATGAGCCAATTGAAAAGAGAAACCCCAAACAACCCACTTGTATGGTTTAAATAGCAAGGACATGATCTCCCCAAGGGACTCACGTGCCCCAAGAGACAACGTGGTCTCCCCAAAAGATTTATGCCCCCCCACTCAAAATGTGGGTAAATAAATGATTAATAAAAGGATCATCCCCTTATCCCCCTCTCTCGTGGAATGATAGCCCCCTATAACTCTTGTCCTTTTTTCATCTTGCAGCTAACAATGTATTTCTTTTTTGTAAATAAAAAAGTATTGTATTACCTTGCTTTAACAAAAATCACACATGGTTGAGTATAGACTAAATCATGCCATATGTTCTACTACCATAGTGGAAACCAAAACGCGTGGACACCATTGTTCATAAACCTTAAAAAATACATATGTCCAAAACATGGGGACTAGCCACCTGTTCTGCCATAGGCATGGAAACCAGAATAGGCGGTGGACTGAGTACCCCGACCAACTAGTGATCTAGAACTAGAGTTTGTGATGCACAAAAGACTTAACACTAAGACCAAAGAAAAAATTTATAAGAGCACTAGGCATGAGGCAAACCCTGGCGAAGTCGAAAGATGAAAGGTTGGCAACAAGTCAGACATCGAATTTTCATAGGCTCACTTGACAGGGAATCATACAGGACATTCAAGTTCTTGTTGAGGGTGCATTGGTTGTGTTGTTTCTCTGCCAAATCCTTGTGCATCTCGAAGATCAAGACCATGTGGTCTTTTGTAAGCCTGCAAGAGATGGGAGTTGGGTGAGCATGCTCTTCAACATCGTCGTCTTTCCAACAGTCATCCCAGTTTGTTCTAAGGTCCTCTTCCATGGTAGCAGCGACAAAATCCTTAGCAACAATGGAGTTCGTATCAGGGTCCTCTTCCATAGTACCAACAAAATTCTTTCTTGAGTGCTCCTCCTGAAGAGGGATTTCCTCTTCCACAATGCAACATGTCTCAGTTAGCTCTTAGAAAATCAAAGGGGTAGTGGTACAAGTGGTCGATCATTGTTCCAAGGTGGTTGTCGGCAAGAATGGTAGAATTTCCTCTTTCACTGGACAACGGCCTCCATGGAGACCCTCTATGTTTGATGGATGGGGCTACGGTTGAGATGCCCCATGCCAATTTTGATCCTAGGAGGGTGAGTGGTCCGAACTACCGCTTGGGATGAGAGCGAGAGAGGTTGGTGCCGGGCATTTTTGCCTTCCAAACCAGTTGTAATAGGTTGGCCCTTTTTGGGACTTACCTCTCTCGCGAGGCATGGCTAAGCAGAGTGCGGGAAAAACGGAATCAACACTAGTGCGAGCAGGAGACAGAGGATGGAATGTCGGGGTGTGGAGAAAATCAAGCATAATTAGACCATGAACTGTGTCTGAATGCCTAATATAAGACCCCCCACAAGATGATAAGACCAAGAGGACGAAGGATTTGATGGCTCTAATAGCCATAAGTGTAAGAGTAATGGCCATTAGTTGTTTTGTACTGGTGTCGAGGAGCCGAACCTTAGTCTCCATTAAGACCTAGCACACTAAGTCTTGACAGAAGTGAAAGCTAGACATCACGACTGGATAGGGGAGGAGGGTGGCAGTGAGGGGATTTAACTACCCTCATATCTACCCCAGTCGTTGATGCGTGTGTTCCATGTGTCACCCCATCTGGGGAAGCTAACGATGTATTTTATTAATATATATGTCGGTGTATTACATTTCTAGGAACCCCGACCTTTCAACATACCAGCTCACCAGCCTAAGCCACATTTACATAATTACATTCTAGTTCTTAGGGGTTAAAACTGAGGATGTTACATTACCTTCTCTCAATTCTATAGATGTGTATTTATTATGTAATAACACTCGAAGAACATCAATCAAACAATCTCCAAGAGTATATGCAAAGTTGTTAAAACATAACAAGTTGTATTTTCCTAAAACAAAATTAATCTCAGGCTTATCATCTATGTTATTCTTGTTTTTTTTACACATATACGTTTTTTTTTCTACTTCAAGTTTTAATCAGATTCATTTTGCTCCTAGTTACTTTTGACTTGTAGGAAAAAATAAAATAGACTCAGTAGAAAATAGAGTGTTCTTTATGTTGATTATAGAATTAAGCACTACTCAATACTAATATTTACATGTTGAGCAAATGTACATACCTTGGATTCAATGTCTATTGCTACAAACTGCGATGTCATCAAAAAAATCTGGTCACATGCACTTCAATTATAGATGATGTTTTTTCTTGCAAATCAACAAAGAAACTTATTACGATAAGAAATTATATTAATGTTCTTTTGTTTCCAAAATGTAAAAAAGAAATAAAAACTATCTATAGATTTTTGAAAAATCAATCAGAAAAGATGAAAACAACATGATGTAAACTTGAGGAAAAAATGGCAATTTGCTGACCATTTAAGTAAATTAAAGTTTGAATTAATGACTGGATTTAGTTATTAATCTTACAATGTTATTTGTGTAAATATATTTAATATAAATGATCAATTAAACCTCGTCCATAGATCAGTGAGCCTTAAACATCATTCCTAGCTAAAAAATGGAAGAAGGAAGGCAACAAAAACAGGGACTATATTTAATTCTATGGTCCACGAATAAGTATAACATCCTACAACTTCTTGTTTCGTGGAAGATCGGTGACTTTCAATGTTCTCTTATCTTCGAAAGAATTCCCTATTTGTTCTTCGTTCATAAGAAGATACCAAATTCTACCGCTCTCTATTTTCTTTTGTTTGCGATAAATCCTTATCACAATGTCAAAATATACTAGTCCTAATAACAATTTTAACAAAAAAAAATCATATTTCTAATTTTCAATACATTCAACTTAAATTTTAAATTTATTATATAACTAAAAATATTCTAATTAATAAATGATTGTATTCTTTTATAATCATTTTATCTCATTTATGTTTTGTTTGGGGTCGCAATGTATTAATGTATTTTGGAAATTCAATATTGCTTACATGACAGACTGATCATTGTTTTTGAAATTCAACATTGTAGTTATGTTAAAAGCACAGGATCCATAAAAAGCACAAATATATTGAGGCTATGATAAAAACACATGAGTCATAACAACACAAACATATAGTGTGCATCCACACAAAACAATGAAATTGAAACATTGTACAACCCCTATCAACTTGACCTCAACATGAACACTAGGCAAATCATGCAAAATAAACACAATTTCAATACCAAAGTATTTCCTATATTATCATGCTATGGTACATGTGACTCGATGTTTCATTACATATCCTTCAACCGTTAATTTTATCCTTTGTCAATCAGATCTCATGGTGGTGTACACAAGATATTTCTTGTTAGATCCAAATAGGATGAGATTGTATTGTATCATATCGACTCCACATCATATAAGTTTTTATATTTTAATTTTGTATTTAACGTGCCATCACACTTTGAGTGGAGCATTCAAAGCCGTAAAACATTGTTACCGGCTACACATTAAACCACAATGACAGAAGGCTATCCCATCATATCCTTCAACCATTTAATTCCATCCTTTGTCAATCGGATATGGTACCAGTGTACATAAGTTATTTATTGTTAGATCGAGATCAAAGGATATTGCATCATAATCCTATCGACTCCACATCATGTAAGTTTTATATTTAGTTATATTAAGTTTTATTGTTCAACATGTATTTCCCAATTAACTCGGCAGGCACTGCGTTGCCATGCAACCTTTGTTGATAGCTATTAATGATGATTAATAATAGTTATCATTAATTCTTCTCCGTAATTATATACTAACTCATCCATCATTATTGAAAAATAACCCAATCACCTAATCAATAGAGATATACCTGCAATCCCCAAACCAAGTTCAATTTATTAAATATATTTAATACTTTTTTAATCTTTATTCATGAATTATGCAATGATCCCATCGTAAAAGTATTTGACGTGTATGCTCTAAAACATAAATCAATCACACATAATATAACCTAATATATCACGTTGCAATAATGGAAATGGGCATTAACAATATCACCACTCTGAAGAACATGATAGGTCCTCTTTTGACACTGAAACACAATCACATGTTTTGTTTCAAATGGGATAAGGTCCTCTTTTGACATTTAAACACAATCACATATTTTGTTCCAAATGGGAGATTAAGATTACTTCACTTTGAAAAACGTGATGGGAATCTTTTTTACATTTAAGTGCACTTGCCTAAGTGAAAGTGTAATAACAATACTCCACTTCCCTCGCAAGCTTCCTTTGACATTTGAGCATCAAATATTCACAATATTTTGCAAAAAAAAATAAAAAAATTATATCATATCAATTATAACTTATCAATGAGAAATTTTAGCATAATTTATAGGTAATTTGGGTGTGATAATCATTGTAATTAATGTTAGACTATGAGTCTTTAGCCAATCATAAAGTCTGAGATCACATTAATATGAGTTGTAAACTTTACTTATTCACGAGTTGTTATCATGATCTACTATGAGTTGTCAATAAAATTTAGATCTAGATTTAGAAGTGGTCCAACTTATATACTATTAATTTACATCATAAGCTCAATACGATGTATATCAGAGAATGGCTTAAAGCCTTTTCTGCCATTTTTTGTCTTGTCTTACTTATGCTCAATTCTTAACATAATATCAAAAACTCACTTGAGTAATGTTAAAGAGAAAGATTGTCGACATAATATTTAGTGTTTCCCTTAAATTTCACGACATGGTCTAACAACCTCTCAAAAAACCCCCCTTAACTAGGATACTAGGATGATAACATAGTTCCATCAAATATACCTTTTGAACTAACAACCAACTCAACTCCCAAGAAGTGGTATGAGAGCCATGGTGAAGAGAGGTTGTTAATATCATTGCTATTATGTTCTTAAGTGCATGGTAGTTTTTTCATGGGAGATGAGGTGTGAGTTGACATGAGGTCTCTACACCAATAAGATCTCAGATCTACATCTATCTAAAGATGCAACGGAAAATGCAAGGTCATAGTTCTCTCATTTTTTTATCGATTCAAATATCAATTGTCTTATTATATTTGTGGATCGGGGCGCAGTGGTAATATGCTCGTGCTCTTTATGCTCGTGCTCTTTATTTCTCTCACTGCCACGGGAAGAAAAGCACAATCCACTCAAGTGTGATAATTGCTTGAGGGCCGACCAGGAAGCCATTGCAGCATTCTTCTCAGCTTGCTTATTTGTCTCGGCAAGATCCCTATAGAGGTCTACATTGCATTTAAAAATAGGAAAATGCCCAGGCCCTCAATAGGTTGTAGTATACACTTAACAGATCTATTCGACACTGTTTCTTTTTCAGGAAGATGGCGTTGTGATTCGAAACTGGGACGACCCTCGAATGGACGCGACTTGGGTGAATTAGAAGAGGATGCGGCCGAGGGTTTTGAATTGATCGCCATGCTATTGCCCATTGAACAGCACGCGAAAGGAGGAGAAGGATTCGATCTCCATGCGCGGAGCATCAACCATGGAAATGGCGGGACAATAATGGAAATGGCTGCTTTTAAAGGAGGTCACTAGTTCTAGTCTCTGGGCGACCAACGATCCAAGAATAGGAACTGAGTGGCGAATGTATTGCCCAGATCTGCACACAATCTATTCGAGAAATCGAGGAAGAGAGACATCAAACTCAATCTGTGGTGTGCATACATGTCGTGCAAACTGTGGCACAGATTGCTAGTGCTTGGCTTGAAATCGTTGACAAATTTTTGTGCATGGGAGTCGTGTTTTGTTTTAGCTA
>JZKD02S0646895.1:259208-272455 GCA_000966675.3 Picea glauca | reverse complement strand
ACCAAATCAGGGAAACCAGTAACATGATAACCATTTGAATACCAACCCATTCTCTAGAAGATTCCCTTCTAGAACCATCGAGACTTCATCTTTTTCCAAGCTTGAGAACAAGTTCGCACCCTAGATATATAGCACAGTGCGAGAATTTCGCACCCTAGATGAAGGCAGCCTGCGAGAATGGGTCATTCTCGCACCCTAGGCTATAAGAAACCTGTGAACTCTCTTCAAAAATATGTTTTCTGGGAAGAGATGAATGTCACTTTTCTCAAGAGAAAGTTCTTGTTGGGAGCCTGAGTACACCATCAAGATGACCAAAATCATGGGTAACATCTTATCATCCAGTATTTGATCCCTTGATCGACACCGTGCTAATCGCCCCGTCTCCGCCCACATTCGATATTGGAACAAGGTTGAAGTATGAAAGGTCATTAATGGTAAATTAAACACCTCCATAAGGTGTGAACGAGACTCTTCTGAAGAGAACAAGCACAATCCCCCCACTGTAAATGGATATCTTCTCCCACGCAGGATCTCTCCAAATCTATAACAACAATTTGAGCTTGGAAAACTCTTGATATGTTCCAGGGGATTACCGATCTGCAATAGATGCACCTCTTCCTTTGAAGCAACACTTGCCACAATACTACGAAATCCATCAATGGAGGATATGATATCCGTGCATTGTTCTAAATTGAATAATTCACTAATATTATGCTTAAACTTGAGAAACTAGACCATAAATTTCAAAAGAAAACCGACAACAAGTTACTTTAAATTTCCAGATTTATAAAATGATCTAAAGCAATGTTTACAAATGAGCCCTTTTAAAAAAATAGCAATGAATCTATGATATCTAAAGAAAAATGCAAGTGCACACTTTCATCTTCCCAGATCTCTTAGATTTACAGGAAAGATAGTTGCTATTAATCAAATATACAATCTTGAAATTGCAGATCTACAAGTTTACAACTAAAAAAAAATTTGATTCAGTCAATTATTGAAAAACTTATCGTTGCAATCGCAATAATATTTTCCTTATTTTAAACAGCAACAAATTACATCAGTATCGTTGCTCTTGAGTTTGAAGAGATCTGGGTTGATGTCAAAGAGTCTTCCTTTCTTCCTCAATCCATCACCAATTCTCTTCCATCACAATTTCACCATGGCTCTGATACCATGTTGACAAAGTGTCCTCAGACACGTAATTTAATTAATAAGGAAAAAGTAATCACAATCAGAAGTGAGAAATCAAATCTTCTTAAACTCACTTGAAGAAGGATCTTGTTTATATAGCTCAAATCTAAAATAAAATATAGGAGAACAACCAATCATATAATCACATGAGTATGATATGTGTCCTTTACATAGAATCTAGGTGTCCTTATCCTAACAAACTAGAATAAACTAATTTCTAAAAATATTTAAACTAGAAAATATTTAGACTATAGAACTTTAGGATTATGAGGCTAACATATGTGGTGTTGCATTGTATACCTAACCCCTTGCATTGGAAGGATATATGTGATCTAGGAGGCGACAACAAGTGAAATAGGTCTACACCAACCACAAGGACTGAAGGTGCACTCATTAACTCTCTCTTTCATTTCTCTCTCGTCACTTAGTTTAGATGGTTTTGGGGTAAATTAAGGGTAGATTGGTATTTTAAGGGAGTTATCGCTCTGCATATTCCTTAGACCTGGTTTAGGGGGATTTTCCCATAGAAGAATTGGTGAATCCACTAGGGAATCTCTCTAAGGTCTTAGTGGGAGATTTTGGTTTGATTTTATTTTTTCAATATCTTTTTTAGTTTTCCAAGTTTACTGAGTCAGTTAGGGTCTCTGGTCACCTTCCAGGTGCCTACCAGCCTTCCCTGCCCAGTTGTCTATCCAAACCTTTTTCTTTTTTGAAATTTTTTAGAGGTGTACGCACCTTGTCCTCTGTATATCACATGTACATACACGATCTACATAGCATACAACCCACGTGCATATGCAGGTTGCTTGTGCACAACACGCGTTTTTGTGTTTTGGAAGGTTTTTTATTTTTTTTAAAAGACTTTTTCTTTCTTGGCAAGAAGCTTTGTGCTTCTCGGGCCTTCTTGAACTCTTCAGGGTCTCTGTTAATTGTGTTTGGTTGGGTTAAAGATTCATTTTATCTTTCTCTTTGTAAAGAACCCTTATTGTTTCTTTATTTTCTTTTGGTTTCTTTGAAGGTTTAGGGTGAACTTATAAGCGTTAGATCTTCCTGTGGATTCCAATGAATCCCTGTGTTCAAGCAATGGTTTAGGGTCTATGTTATTCTTGGGTTTATTTTCTCTTTACCTTGTTTATTCTTTGAAAAATGAAAAAATATCATTTACTTGTGATTTTCTTTTCCAAGCATTCAAAAAATAAAAAATTGTTAGTTATGCATTTTTGTTTGGTCGTTGTAGCATATGTTGTTTATTATAAAAGAAAAGAGTTCCATTTCCAAAGTTCCTTCTTTGCTATTTCCTTGAAATTTTAGTAGTTTGCATTTGCATTGTAAAACAAAAAGTGCATTGTAGGAAACTTTTTTCATTTTCGGATCTTGGGATTATACTTTGAAAAGTTTGCATTTGTAAAGCCATTTTTCGATTGTAGAACCTAGTTTGCTTTTGCACGAATGCTCTAAAGATTTTATTTCTTCTCTTTCGTCTCTTGAAAGAACTATAAGTTACACATCCATACCCTTTTGAGTAAATCAAGCCACTTAAAATCAACGATTAAAACTTAAAATCAAGTAGACTTTTGTTTGTAGGGTTCACCAAGTAGTCTCGGCTCTAGGGCCTTGAAATAGGTGTGGAGAGGAAACTCTTCAAGGCCGCTTAAGCAAACATAAGAGCTTGCAATAGGGAGTGTCAGAGTATATTTTCGTAAGAGTCAATCAGGACCCCCCTCTGACACATGGGCTAAACATGAGGTCGTGTGAGGAAAGGTAGAGGAGATAACCCCTCCAAAGTCAGACCGAGCATAGTGGGGATCGTATATTGAGGGTCGTTCTTGGGATTTACACTAATCACATTTTACTATGGAGCCTTGTGGACATCGAATCTGTTTGAGATCCTTATTTGTCTTCTGGACCATTTGAATTCAGTACCCTTGAAAGGCTTCGGACTTTGTTATCCTTCACATTACAATCAGCCCAACTGTCGAATGTACCTTCCTAGTGACTAACTATGAGATGGAAACCTAGTTGCCTATTTTTAGGGACTTACACGGGTGATTGCGGGGGTATACTGTGGTACCTAAGGAATACGTCGGATCACACTTTGCAGAGTATACCCGGAGGGTGTTTCCGTGTTCGAGTTTCACTTGCATCGGTAAGTTTCTCTAGTGTCGATTAGCATAATTGTTCTTCCTTCCAGTCAGTTGTTTGCTTGATTTGTCGTTAGGAAATTTTTAGTGTGTGCTCTATGTTTCAAGATAGCTCAACCTTAGAGTGTCAGTTGATCATTTCAAAAAGTGGAAGAACAACATCTCTGTCATTTGCATAGGCTTCAGGGCCTGCCATCGGTTTTTTGGAGCCACCTCCCCCAACGTTGAGGCATAGGCTAGATCAAGAGGGTTCATTTGAAGTGATCGGACCACACGAAATTGTACATGAGCTAGCTCCTAAAGAATATTGTCTTGCACTGGAGGAGTCCACTATATCTGACCTCGAAGTTGAATTCTTCAGACCCACAAACCCTCTGATCAATGACTTATCAGCGCCGCTTCTTATTCAGATAGTACCTCCTAAGGTGACTTCACATGAACGTTAGTTTGTTAGATGAGAAACAATGGAAGCAACTAGTGCTACTTCTTCTAGGAGTCTTCATACTCCCATAACGGTTGTTGTAGGAGGGGGTGTAGTGCCTCCTCCCCCACCTCCACCTATTAGGACTACGGTTGTCTAGACACCCACTACTTCTGGCAGTGGAACAATCCCTTCAACTACTCTAACCACTATTCCCTTTGTCTAGAACATCTCTGGTGCTCCCTTTTCGTATGGGATGTAGGGTTTCAACTCTAGTTCGTTCCTAACCTACTCTACTCTATATATTGTTGGTCTATGGGAAGAGAGCTCTAATGTTCCCTTACAAGGCTCTATCACGGGCACCACTACCCCATTTAATGATATCCATTATGGTGGGGGTCATATACCTCCTTTGTCTCCTTCATTCGAAGGCGCTTTCCAGCAGCCGATCGGGATTAACACCAACTCTACTTTGTTCAGTGGGGGGAGTCATGGACCTCAGTCCTACATGAATCTGGTAGGGTCTATGCATTTGTATTTGTTTGATGTGTTTGAAAATAATGATTTATCATCGTCTACTTTTTCGGAAGGGGGAAACCCCATTTTTGGTCAACCAAACTCTATGCAAGGTTTCATTCCTTCACAGGGAGCGATGACGGGAGTTTACTCCTTGCAAGGTCTTGGAAATCCCTGGAAGAGCGCATTTCCTTCACAAGGGATGTCGATTGTAGGCAACCCCTCCCACACTCAGTGGAACCTCGAGCAGGGTTCAATACCTATGCCAGGAGGGACAGCTGGGGGCATCCCCAACCAAGGTCCTTGGAATATTGTGTAGGGATAATTTCCTATACAAGGCATGTCATCCAACTATGGGAATCAGTTGACGATGCAGAATCAAACGCAAACTCCCTTTATTGGACATGGCCACCATGGTTTCTACTAAAACCCTGGCCAACAACCAAATGTTTCATGGCAATTTGGTGCTAGCCAAAATCTAGGCCCCTCTTTTCATTTGAATCCACCACAACCTATACTACCTTTCCTAGAAACTCTGCATTTTCCAAACTTGTCAAGAGTGTTGAATGACCTGATATGTCATGATCTGCATCGGCCCCCCATGCTGACTAAGTTTCCCTCAGACATCCCTAAGTTCGAAGGCAATCCTGGAGAGGATCCAGATGATCATGTCACGATATTTCATTTATGGTGCTCATCCAACTCGTTAAAGGATGATTATGTTCAGTTGTGTTTCTTTCAACACACTCTTATAGGGGGTGTTGTGAAATGGTATATCGAGCTCGATATCTCTAAGTACTCTTACTTTAACAACTTGGCTATGGTTTTCTTAAACCATTTCTAGTTGCCGGTAAGATACGATGTGGGAATTGAGTTGCTGGCCAACTTAGAGCAAAAAAATGTTGTCCATATCTCGGATCACATCTGAGAATGGCATCGATGAAAGAGATTGATAAAAGTTAAGGTCCCTCCCGCATTTTTTCTTGAGTGGTTACTAAATTCCTTGGTGCCTTTTGTATCCAAAGACATCGTGATGTCTGGGGTTGTTTCTAAAGAAGAGGCTATCATGAGAGCCCAACAACTGGATTTGATTTACTCTTAATCTGGTATGTTGTATGAGATCATGCCCAATGCACCACAATCGACTTTCGACAAGACCAAACAAAAGTAGGGGCTCTGGTGGTCATTTATTCTCCCTTCTCTACCGTCTGAGTTATTGACCCAAGGTTCATGTCTTTTCAGGTTTCCAACAAAGCCTCTAAAACTATCGGCCCTCCTAGTGAACCAGAAGGCAACACAACACACAGAATGCGTTGCGCAGTCTCACCCAAGATAGCTTTAAATGGGTGGTTGTAAGACTTAGGTGTTTACAACCCAGGATTGAGTATGAGATAGGGGTTCGTTATTCAGGCCCAGCTATTATAAATGGTGATTTCAATATACTATTATTCGCGATTATGCACTGTCTTCACAATTTATTCCCTTAACATGCCACTGTATTCCATAACAATATAATAAATCATTCATTAAGCACAACAATTAACTGCTGAGAGAAAGAAAATACATACATGCATTTGTCACATTACATATATACTACCATGGTTGACCCCCTCTTGGGATACGTCCACAAATATTTGGCTCTTGGCTCTTTTATTATGGTAGTTTTGCATCTCCAATGTCGTGTGCTTACAATTCTCCTCAGATGGGTAAGATCTATGCGAGGCAAACTAGATCACACCAGGCTCCATAGCCTGCGATCTAATCCTTAGATATTCCTTCTCTCCTATCCCCTATAGCTCAACAACTTACAAAATAGTTCATCACAACATTACATATCGTATCGGCTCGTACATAACCAGTATGAACAATACAAAAGTGAACTAATCAAGAACCAACCTTACAAAACAAAAACGGGAACACGCTATTATACCTACGTATCTATATTTATATCTATCAGGCTCTTCATCCCTTTTCAATGTATTACAAAGACCCTAACCCTACCGACGTCAGGTATTCCTCCCATGCACGCATGTTGTTCTTCCTTCCAGCTATCGCTTTCCTTGTGCACGCTTCCTTGCATGCACGCATGTTGTGTCTCCCTCCAACTGTTACTTTAGTTTCTGCATGCTTCCTTTCCCTATGATCATCCTTATTTCCACTTCGGCCTGCTACCAACAGGCCCCCAACATTGACATGTGGCTCATCCTGAGCCACCTAATCCTTCTGCGCTTCCTCAATCTCCTTGGTGATCGTCTGAAACATTTCCTTGAGCTCTGCTACTTTTGTCAGTTCCTGTGCGGTCTTCTCCTTGATGGTTTCCACTACCTGGGCTTCCACTTCATCGCTGATCAATCCTGTACATTATGCCTGGGTCTGTGCTATCTGTGTCTTAACTACCTCTGCATGTGCGAGTACTTCGGCTACCCATTCCTGCAATGGCTCTATTTGAGCTTGGTGCTCTTGTTTCTGCATTTGCGCAGTGATGAGTTTTTCTTGCATATTCTTCATCTCCTACATCCCTTTGACTTGTTCTAGGATTGGTATGGTCTTCTGCCTCTGCTTGAGCTCTTGGATCGCTACATTGATCCTTTCCTCTTCCTGGTCCCACCGTTGGACATGTGGATCCTCCTCCAACTTTATCCAAAGTTGCATTGCTTTATCAAACAAGTCAGTTGTTGTGCTAACCTGTTGCTCTATCTCCTGCAACTATGCTATTGCTTCCTGTTTCCTTTGTTCCTTAATTGTTGGTGGAGTGGTTGGTGTGAGATTTTCTCGGAGATTCTCGATCTCCTTCTGATATTGATCAATTGCTTGTGCAATCCAATCAATATTTTTCATGGTTGCAATTTCCTCGTTCTACGTGGCCTGTGGAATCTTCTCATAAGTTCCTTCCAGTTTCTGAACCAATCCATTTAGGCACTCCCTTTCCTCCTCGGTCTCAGATTTGGCCTTCTCATAGCCTAATTTTAATTTGTCATGTTCCTTTGTTGCCTACTTCAATTTGATTAAGTGTATGTGTGCGCGAGACTGTACCTCAAGGTTGACGCTCACCTACAACCTATGTAATTCCCCTGATGGTATCCTTGTCAACACAAGTTGGATCTCGCTCAATTCTTTCAAGGGTGTATGCCCCATAATTTCATCCATGCGCAGCATTCTAGGGTTGATATGGAATGTTGTGTGTGGATGCAATATTCCCTTGTCTGTTTGTCGATCTTCCTCTTGCATTGTTCCTTCTGTCTACGGTGTTGATGGATCTATGCCCCTATTGTGGCTTGCTATCTGTGCTTCCTTGAATTTCTTGAGGAACTCCCCCATATCTTCCAGCTCTTTTTGTAGTTTGTCCCTGTGATGTGTTGCATGGTTGAACTCCTCTACTAAAAAATCATGAACCATTATGGCGATCATTTCCCCATTATCCTTTATGATCGTATTGTCTGGTGATGTTCGTTACACCTTTGATTTATTGAGCACACCTCCTGCCTGCGCAACTAGTCTCTTAGTTCCCCCTGATGCTTGTGTGTTGTGATTTGGGGCGGTCTCCTGCGCTCCCTCAGCCTATTTCTGTTGTTTATTGGTCGGTTGTGTAGCCTCCTTCTTCCCCTTCTGTGTTCCTGTCTTTTTTGACCCTTCGTCTACCTAAGTTGGCTTGCCTTGGCCCGTTCTTGGTTTCTTGGGCACTTGGATTTACGAAGGTTGTGTTTCTGCTTGCTCTGCCTCTCCTTCTGTTGTTCTTTCTGGTACTTCTCAAGTAATGGTCGGGATCCTCCATTCATCAGGCCATTCGTTGATGACCATGTCGATGTCACCCTTTGTGATGTAGTAGAGCATCTGTAGCCACTGTTTAGCCAGATCCTACCTTGCTTGTATCCACATTGTTTGTCGTGTGGCCTGGAAATTGGCGATATTTGCATATTGCGCGACAGCCTCTAGTGTTATTCTCCACGATCGGTTGATGGTTTCATGTATGTCTCATAGGTATTCTTCAAATATGATCCCATTCTCCCTCTTATTCTTGGCATGTGTCCTGGCTCTCAGCAATAGGTATCTTGCTCTCGCTCGTTGTGGTTTGGTACAAAAACTTACATATCCTCGTTCTCACCATCCCATGAAGGCTATTAGGGTGATTAGCCATGAGTAATGGAATTATTTGCCTAGGTCCTGCGCATACTTGTAGTCCTCTTGGGATAAGTTCAATAAATATGGCACCCAACTCATTGAGGTGCCTTCGGCGCACTAAGATACAACTGCAATGACTCCAGATGGTACTTCCTCCTTGCTGTATTTTCTTAGCAATTTACAGGCTAAGATTTTTTCACCCAATTGTGTGGTTGCGTTGTTGATTCGTTTGATCATGATGCCTCTCGTTCCCCTATCAATGCCATACTTATTCCTCATTTCTTATGCCAGCGCTTTATCCTTGGATTTGTCATCCAGAATCAATGTGAGATCCATACCCCGGGTTGGTAACCCTATTATTTGCGCGATAATATCAACAGTTATGGGGATGGGCTTGTCTAGCCATATGTCCCCTCCATGTGTGACTGCTAATAGTTTCTTGATGCAGGTTGTTGCATATTGGCGTCTACCAAAATGTGGTAGGTTCAGTAGACCTAAGATTCTTGTTTTCTCCAGCCCATTTTCCCACTGGTATGCCTGTTTAATCGGTTCTCCAAGTTGAGTCGTGCCTATGGTCTGTATAAAGACCCTCTGTGCAAGTTTCAGTAACTTGGTCTCATGTGACATGTCATGGTATGAATATTTGATCTTCCCAATGTGGTCCAGTAGCTCTGGTCCTACCTGTACACCAGTTGGTATGCATGGTAGAACAATTTCTACTGCAGGTTTCTTGTGGGGTGAGCTCGGTATCTGTACTTTATCTTCCTGCTACGGTGGCTGGTTCGAAGTTCTAGCAGCTTCCAGTTGCTCTCCCATAAAACATTTTGGCCAAGCTGAGGCATCTTCAGTAGTCTCCCCTGTTGGTTTTCCTGAGATGGTCATTTGAGACCCATATGGATCCATTGTTGCTTCTAGATTCTGCGTCGTTTCATTAACTTTCAGGGCTATTTCGGTGGTTTCTAGTTGCACTTCCTTTTGGGTTTTCGCTTCCTAGATCTGATGTTGTTGCATCGCTATGGCTATATCCACTTTCATGGCCTCTGCTTCTGGTTGTTGAATATCTTCCAGAATCGGTGTAGAATTTATCGGTATCGTCTCTGGGGATGGGATTTTGTCAATATCGACAATCTTCAACTGTGTTGTTCATTCTTTTCCAATGGTCCTTGTGACCTAGTTTGAACCTTAGTCGGTCTGGCAGTCTGGCTTGCTTCTGTTGGTTTCGATGGTGCCATGGTGGTGACCGTCAAACGTTTGTTGGGTTTGAATAACTTCTGTGATCTCTGTAGTCTCACTCTGTGAGTTTTGGCTGCTATTACTCCCTGTCTTTTCTCCTTTCGCGAATAGACTAGTTGCTCCCATGCTCGCGTGTTGTATTGGCTTGCCATCAAGCTTGTTGAGGATGCTTTCTTCCTTATGGGTTTAATGCACCATAATTGTGGGTTCAATGCATCTGTGGTGGTTTTGTACTTGTCATTACGCTTGCTTTGTCATCTCCAGTTGGTGCAATTAATGTGATGCCCCATCGATCCTTGTCATCCTTTAATTCCACCTAGTGTTGTCCTGTCGTACTGCTTTTACCGAATTTCCTTTTCCCGCTTGTTACCCCTTTGTATATAACCATTGTTCTTGCCTTTTCCGAATTTGTTTTTCTAACTTCATGTGGCCTTTCTATTTCTGGTGTACTATGTGTTCTTTAGTTTTGTTTCATTTTTTCTCTTTTTTTGATTTTTTTATTTTTTTACTGCGCGGTGGGTGGTCGACTGTCCTTGTACAGCTTCAATCAGCTCTCGTTGATCATTCCTCTGAGTTTTGTGCCTACTAAATCTCTTAATTGTACAACTCCTATGTATGTGACAGATTTTACTTTGTATGGTCCTAACCAATCCATTCTAAGCTTTCTCGGGTGCTGAAATGATTTTCTATCATACATCAATACTAGATCTCCTTCCTTGAACATTTTCTTCTTGATGTGTCGATCGTGCCAAGATTTGTATCTTGCTTTCTACACTTGTTGATGGAATCCTTCCAAGATCCGGTCTTCCTCCATGGTCAACAACTGATTCGGTCTCTCATGTACTGCGCTTCGTTCTGTCATTTGTGTAATAGTTGCTACGCACAAGCTGGGTACTAAAAATTATAATGGCACTACTTCTTCTTGGCCATAAACTAGTTTAAACGGTGTGTGCCCTGTCAAAGTTTTGCATGTAGTCCTACAGGCCCATAACATTGTTGGTACTTTGATGTCCCATTTGTCTCTGTTAACATTACAAATCTTTGTCAGTGCGTTCTCCAGAATTTTGTTGAAGGCTTCCACTGTGCCATTTGCATGTGGATGATACAGTGTGTTCTTCTGATAATGAACTTCAAACTCTTCAGTCATTGCGCGGATGGTGTTGTTTATGAAGTGTGTGCCTTGATCACTCATCAAAACTCTCAGGCACCCAAATCTAGTGATTACTTGGTCGAACAAAAAGTGTGTTGTTGTCTCTGTGCTGCAATCTTTTACTAGTGTGGCTTTTTCCTATCTTGTTAGATATTCCGTCGGGGTGATAATGTACCTTGCCCCTGTTCTTTTGGTTGGTGGGTTAATTGGTCCCACAAAGTCAATTGCCCATTTTTCAAATTCTTGTAGTGTTACTTGTGGTCGTAGTGGCATCTCGTCTCTTCTATTGGGTTTGCCTACCCTTTGACAGACATCGCATCTTTGATAGTACTCCTTCAAGTCTCTGTGAATCATTAGACACCATAGTCTTGCGTGTAGTACCTTCTACACGGTAGCTTTCCCTGCATAGTGTCATCCTGCTATTCCCTCGTGGGCTTCTGCTAAAATTCTTGGTATTTCATGCTCTAATACGTATCTTCGCAAAATTCTATCTGCGCCCATTTTATATAAGTGTCCTACAATCAGTTCATAGTCGACCACGTGGACTACCATATTCTTCTTCTGTGCGGTGGTATATTCTTGCAGCACGGTACCTGCAATCAAGTACTGAATGATATCTGTGAAGTATTCATCAATAATCTATTCTGAGAATAACTGTGCATCTGGAAAGTTGTCTTCTAATTCTGTAGGTTCTTCTCCATTTGTGACCCTTGATAGGTGGTCAGGTCATGCATTCAATTTTCCTGGTTTAACTATTACTTCAAAGTCAAATTCTTGGAATAGTAGTAACCATCGACAGATTCGCCCCCCCAACACTAGATTATTGACTAGGTATTTTAGGGCTGAGTGATCTGTGAACATCTTAAAGTGTTTCCCCAATAGGTAATGCATGAACTTTTTCAGTGCATAGACCATGGTTAGGCCTTATCTTTCTGTCGTGTTATAATTATGTTCTGAGTCTGATAACTTTCTTCTTGTGAACGCTATCGGGTGATCCAACTCTCATGTTCCTGGCTACACTAAGATAGCTCTGAGTGCTATCGTTGATGCATCTACATGTAAGTTTTAAACCTGTATATTAAATTAATGCATATATATTCTTAACCAAAACAGAATTGAATCAATGGCTCATACACAGAGTACATAGAGATTTTATACCAGAAACCCTCAACCGGGAAAACCTTTCTTATATTCATTATCTCAAATTTCACCATTCACTATACAATATATACAATGTTTTTAGGTATTCCGTAGATACCAAAACCCTAATCCCTAAAACTGGGATTATTTTTAGTAAACCGCTAAAAATAGAAAAAACTGCCCAAAAAAAAAAAATTGGGGCATTGCTCCAAACGTTGCACGTAACCAGGGGGGGCATACCTTTCCCCCCCTAGGACCCCCCTAGGAAAGCTCCCTGATCAGGGGATCAAATTTTGCTCAATTTTCAAAGTGCTCAGAATGCGAAGAAAATAGTGCCATTGCGTCTGTCTCGTCTTCCTGATTTTGGCGATATATTTACTTTCTCAAATGGAGTCCGTATGGAGAAGATATCGCGATCTGTTCGCCAAGGCAAACTGGCAAAAATTTTGGATGTTGACTGTACCTGTCCGTACAGTCCGTACGGTGACGTGGCAAGGTCGTACCGTCCATACGATGATGTGTCAGGTGGATGACGTGGCATGTTTTCATTGATTGATGGTTATCGAATCAGGGAATGACACGTGTCATTGGTGTGGCCCAATCCATTGGCACCATGTGTCACTCGTTGACTGGTTGATATGGTTATGTAAAACTAATGAAGGCTGCGGGGTTCGACCCCCGGACCTCCCATAGCACAAACCTTTACAAGCCTCCGCTAACCATTATGCCGCCCATTATTCCTTGTCATATAAGTCAGCGCAATTATATTTAAGTTTGAGTGTTGTGCCAAACGGAAAGGGGGGTGGGTCGGGGCCTAGCCCCGACCCGTGGTTTCATTCCACACCATATAACCGTGTTATGAAATGTTTGCGCGTGGAAATATATAACAATGAAACAACGTTTGTAACAATATATTAAAATATGGCGCAGTTATAACATATGCGCACGGGTTTTAATATGGCCCACAGTTCTTTTATATATATTACATGTGACCCCGAGTTGGAGCACGGGAGTCGGTTTACACAGTTTTCAAATGGTTAAACCACCTTTTTGCCCAGCCTTTGGTCATATGCGCCATACGCCCAGGTGTCGAGGCGGTTAGGGGCTGGCGCGCCCTTAACCGTCCTACGGTTTGTACCGTTGGCGCAGTTGCACCCGGTGCTGGGTTTTTGCGCTTAAATGAGCGTGTGAGCTAGGTTTGTTGGAGGAAGGTACGAATTGTAGAACCAGAGACAGCAAGCTTGAAGAGGGAGACTTCCAGGAGACCTAACTTCTTCATTTTTCGACCGATTGAGGTGCCGAAAGAGCCCAGACAGGGGTTTTGGGACGCTGG
>JZKD02S0646895.1:226933-251202 GCA_000966675.3 Picea glauca | reverse complement strand
TGATACAAATTCCCCAACTTATCCCATAGTTCCTTGGTTGTAGATTCTCCTGAGACATTCAACAACACCGAATCTGCCAGGCAGAGTCGAATAGTACTCCTTGCTCTTCTGTCCATCTTCTCCCAATCTTCCTTTGACATACCAGTAGGTGGTATACTCATAGTTTTTGTACTAGTAAATTATGTACCAGTAGCCCGTGTGCTCGTGGACGATGTACCAATAGGCTGTGTACCAATATCCACAACGATCCATTGTTCTTTGTCTACAGGAAGGTCCTCCATCTTGAGCCTCCATAGCTCAAAGTTTTTACCATTGAACTTCTCTATCTCAATTCTAGATGAGCTCTCAATTCCTCTTTCTATACTTGAATCTCCACTGCAAAAGCTCCCACTAAACCCAGGTTTATCACAGACCCAAGACAAACTTGATCTTTCAAGACCGAGACAAACCCTCAACAACAAAGGCGTCCCTCTAAAGCCAAAAACGAGCTATCATACCACATGTAAGTTTTAAACCTGTGAAGTAAAGCAATGCATATAGATTCTTAAGAAAAACATAATTGAATCAATGGCTCATACACAGAGTACACGGGGATTTTATACCGGAAACCCTCAACCGGGAAAACCTTTCTTATATTCATTATCTCGAATTTCGCCATTCACTATACAATATATACAATTTTTTTAGGTATTCCATAGATACTAAAAACCTAATCCCTAAAACCGGGATTATTTTAAGTAAACCGCTAAAAATAACAAAAATCGCCCAAAAAAATATTGTTGCGTGTAACCAAGGGGGGGTATACCTGCCCCCCCCTAGGACCCCCCTAGGAAAGCACCCGGCACACAGGAAACAAAAAGAGAACTACTACGAGGGATCATCAGATGCAGTTGTCAAATCTAACGCGCCCACACACACACATGCAAAGAATATAACACATACCCAACATTACATGCACATGGAATGTCTTTTCCCGGTCTAGAAGTACTAATATCAGCGCGGTGACCATATTTTCCTTTAAGGTATCCAAACCATGTTGACACTCTTCATTCCACTAAAACTTTGTATCCTTCCTCAACAACTTTTCCATTGGTGTTGTGATCTATGCATATCCTTTGATAAATTTCCTGTAATATTCGGTATGGCCTAACGTTGCTCTGAGATGACGGACTATTTTTGGTGCTGACAAGTTAACAATGATTGCGATCTTTGCTGGATCGACCAATAAACCTTGTTTTCATACTATATGGACCAATAGTATCCCAAACAGTGTTCCAAATATGCATTTCTTGATGTTCAGTGATATCTGGCATTGTCTGCATCATTCTAACATCAGCGGTAAAACTTCCACATGGTTCTTCAACAGGCTATATACTGTCCAATCATCCAGGTATACTTCAAGAAACTAATGGATGAATTCCTTAAATGTTGCGATGACCACTTTAGAAAATATTGTTGGTGCGTTCTTTAGTCCAAACGACATGACTATTTACTGATAAGATCCCCATTATGTCACAAACGTGGTCTTGTGTTTGTCTTCCTGTGCTATATTAATCTAATGGTAGCCTGAGAATCCATCAGTGAATGAGTAAGCCCCATGTCCTCCCATGTTCTCTAACACTTCATCTATGAACGGTGTAGGGAATGGGTCATGTAGGCATGCATCGTTCAACTTCCTCAAGTTGACCCATATCCCGATCCCTCTTCCTTGTTTCTTATCCTGTACTACCATTGGGATTATCCATTCTGACTCCTCAACTGGTTCGATGATGTCGGCTTCGATCATATTGTTGATCTCATCTTTAACTTTTTGTTTATATATAGGGTTCAGTCTGTAGGTTCGTTGTCTAATAGGTCTCACTTCAGTTTCGAATGGTATCTTCATTTCACCTAGTTCTTCGACTATTCCCTTCATCTTTGTGAGTGTTGTGGGAAAGAGGTCACTGTATTTGTGTAACAATTTTGTGATACTTTCTACTATTTTCTCATCCCATTAATCTCCAATGCTGACCATTTTGGACTTCTCGGTTGTCCCGATGTTAACTTTCTTTACCTTGATTGGCACAGAAACGACTTATGATTCTATGGGTGTTCCTTCCACATCTCTTTCGCCTTCTTCTTCTTCGATCTGAATATCACACGGATCATCTTCATCTGGTGCTTCTTCCTATACATAGTAACATGACAACAGTTCCTTAATTATCTGCTTATTCCATTGTTTCTCTTCTATGATAAATTCTATTTTCGGTTCTTTGATGAATATCACTCCGTTGATCTGTTTGAGGGTTGAGTCTATGTTGGGGTTCTCATGCTTGAATGAGAAAGTGACTGTGAAGTTTTGTTGCAATGTCCTCCATGTGGTAGTTCCTTTGTGCAATTCCTGGTTTGTATACCAGTTCGTTGGTATTCCCTCTAGAGTATGTATGAAGTGATGAGGCCATTCCTCTGGTGGTGTCATTTTCCACAGCGTTCTACATGCCTCCAAGTGTTTCACTGGTGCTTCGTGTCTGTCATATTTTTGTTGTGTATTTTTTTTTTCTGCGCCGAACCTTATGCGCAGTAACCTCTTACATTGATACCAGTCTGTGATTGTCTCTTTGTGTGCGCCCCACCATCTTGTCGGTGTGGCCTTTAGTGCTAAGTCAAGTCCTAACAGTCTCTGGTTCTCCAACACTACATCTTCGTACTGTGTCAAGAATGTTTCCAAATCATTTATTCTGTGGAAACTGGGTGGTTCTCTGATTTCTGTGCCTACCCATCTCATTGTGTGGTCTATTCTTTCACATCTTCTCGTAGATACTTCGTGTAGCCTTTGTTGCCAGTTTTCCAACCTGTGTCTAAGTCTGTCGCACAAGAAGTAATTCTCTACCAACTTAGTACCCCATCTGTAGTTGGGTTTACATAATCCTCATCGCGTGCAGTTGTTATGTACAACTAGACGATTTCCTCTAATTCTGGGCAAGTAGGTTCTAAAAACCTCTCCTCTTCGGATGGGTCTAATGGTGCGATGACCCTGTATTCTTCGGACTCAAATGACATTTTCCTGGTATTCAAATTGATTATGGCCTGGTTGTCAAACACGCAATCCAAGCAAAGCAATGTCTGGTAGGGTGTTGTGTTGTCTACTATTTCAATGACTTCAAAGTCTTCTTTAGTGCGCACTCCATCAAGATCTACGGTCACTCCTTTCAGTCTACCTATTGGTAGGACTTTGTGCTAGTTTTCTAGTTTCAATTGAACAGGTGAGTATCCCAATGTGGGTTCTCCCATGCATTGTCGTGTCTTCTTTGGCAATACATTCACTTCGAATCCTAGATCCAGTATAATGTCTCCCATATTGAAATCCCCAATGTTAGCATTCAGTCTAAATTCCTTACTCGTTCTTCTTTTTGTGTGTAGGTGATTAATTATTTTAGGTTCTAGATTTCCTTTCGTCTCATTGCTACACTTTTCTAGGATTTTTTGCAATATTTTCACAGATGATGGATCACTTAATACTTTCACACATGATTGCAAAAAGCTTTTGATTGTACTTAATTGTCCCATGGGTTGCATCCCGTTGGTGTGATCCAATGATGGAGGCATCTCGCATTCTGGTGCTTCCTGGTGTTGTTGCGCAGTGGAAGTTGACATTGTGTCCTCCTTCTGAAATTCTTGTCTGGCCTCCTTAAAGGTTGCCTTTTCTTTTTTCACATCGAACTACTTTCTTGGTTTAGTTTTCTTCTTTACCCACCCATTGGTTCTGCGTTGGTTCTTGTCGAACTGCGTCAATGCCTGTTTTAGCTCCTCCACGGGTAACTATGTTGATATTTCGTCCTTCATCCCTTGTTTCGATTGAAATCCACTGAACATTTTGATTGTTATGGTTCCTCTTTTCCTGAATCTTTACTAGTAGTGTCGAACATTCCTCTGTATCGTGGTCCGATGCGCGGCAATACATACAAGTTGATGGTGGAAGTGGACATTCCCATGCATAATGTCCTGATTGCTGACAATTGTGACACATGACTGGTCCTCTACCTTGTCCAAAACCTCCTCTGGCTCATCCTCCCCCTCGATATCCTTCTTGATCACCTCTCGGCATGTTATATTGTGGTGCTTGATTGTACTGTGCGGTATTGTACTGGGGTTGTGTCGGGTTGTACCGAGGCTATGCATTATTGTATGGTTGTTGTGCATTATTATATTGTTGTTGCATAGTGTTGTATGGAGTTGGGTCCTAATTGAACTGTGGCGTTGCTTGCCCAGTCATCATTTCGGCCTGTACCCTATATGCATTTAATGTTCTTTCCCGCATCAGCTCCATAGTTCTGCAATCTTTATCATCATGGCCCACTGACTTGCAAAAGGTGCAATATGAACTCTTTGGAAATGTCTTGTACTTCTGCATCATCGTGCAGTGATAAGGGTCGTGACCCGATTTCTTGCATATTTCGCACCATAATCCTCCCGTTGGTAATGGGTTCGGTGTTCCTATTGCCATATACTGCATGAATGTTGGGCACTTGTTTTTGTGGTGTCCTTCCATCCTGCATGTGGTACACCAAATGACTTCTCATTTGTCCTTGTTCTTATTCTGGTTCAGCTGAAACGTGAGCTTCTTCAAATCCTCCTTCAATTCTTCAATAGTTGGGTCTGTCTACTGGTATTGGTTCTCTTCCAATTGCAAGGCTACCTGCAAAGCCTCTGCCTGCGTCTGAAACTTTTGTTGTCGTAAAGGGTATTTTAAGTGTGGTAATAGTGATTTGACAAACAGTTTTCGATGTTACATATCGGTCATAAGGTATTTTAGCTTTACCTTTAGTCACTTGAATCTTTGATCAATCTCCCATACATATTCTCTTGGTTTATGTCTTATTTTGATCATCTCATTCATGTATTGATCCTCTAATCTATGCTTATGGAACTCATTAATCAATAACTTCTTAATGCATGTCAGTTTCCTTATCATCCCAGGGGCACTGTTTGTGTCTAGGCTCATGTACTAGTCTAGTACGCGGTCTCTTAGCATAATCGTTAGCTGCGCGAGTTTGGTATCTTCATCAGTGATTTGTTTTTCTTCCCAGATCTTTGCACAAATGGACAAATGTTTCTCAGGGCCTTTTACTGCTTCTCCTCGGAATTATGGTAATTCGATGGTAGGATTGTGTCCTACCATTCTGAATACTGAACTACTACCTCCTCCGCATGATGTAGATACTTGACTAGTGTTGCCTGAACTGGCTCCTCCATTTGTTGCTCCTTGTGTAGATGTACTTCCTGCTGTCGGACTTCCTCCAAACTTCGGTTGTCTAAACAATGGTGTTCTCTTTGGTTTATTAGTCGCACATGGGTTTATGGGTACTACACTGACATTAATATGGATAGGATGGTTTCCTCCTCCTCCCATTCTCAGACCTCTCGTTTTCATCTCATATGTTGTGCACAGGATTTCTTCAATCTGCTCCACATCCCGGAGATCATCTACCTCTTCCTCGTCACTTGCCAAGCCTTCCCTCACGGCTACGGATCTCTTCTTGGTATTCACCTTATATTGGTAGGGTGCTCCACTATGCATCTTTCCTTATGACGCCAAGATCCACTTGATCTGGTCATCATCCATCATGATTGGGTCCAAGTGTTCCTCCTCCTTGTCTTTATTCTTACCTCCTTCCATTTATCCCCTCTCTGTCAGTTCTTCCCCCCTTTCCCCATGCACCCAGGGAAGTTTAGTTGTTTGATTCCATTTTCATTACCCCTTTGTTATATAACAGTATCTTAATAGAAGTATACATTGATCGAATGTACCTTCCTCGAGGTACGCATAGAAATTCTTGCTCTGTTGCACTGTATCACTTCGTTGTGTCAACTGTAAACTCTATTATGAACCCTGCAACAATATTGTCAAGCCAGAAGTATACTGCACAGGTGGATTTGTTGTTCACCTGCTGTAACTGCTCAATCTGTACTGGGGTCCAATCTAGCTGTCGAATTCGGTTCATCACGTGGTTATCCTTCAACCTTAGTATCCACTCCTATAGCAGATGCGAAAAATCATAGAAAAAGACTTCATGCAAATCAATAAACACGTATTTGTCCAGATATTTTCGGGGTGTGATTCTAGGGTTTCTATTGTCTTTCTGTGCAAACTCTAGTTCTTTGGTTCTCAACCAACCTTCAATTTATTCTTTTGTGGGGTTCCACGGTCTCAACATACCCTTCTAATGGCTCATTTCTCTCTTCTTTTCTTTGTTCTTTTCTCGCTCAATCTATCTCCTCTACTCAGTCCTCCTCTTGTTCCTTCCAACAGCAATGGAACCATTTATTGGTCATTTATTTTCCCTTTTCTATCGTCTACGTTATTGATCCAGGATTCATGTCTTTTCGGGTTTCCAAAAAAGCCTCTAAGACTATCGGCCCTCCTGCTGAACCAAAAGGCAACACAGCACACAGAATGTGCTGCGCAATCTCACCCGAGATAGCTTTAAATGGGTGGTTGTAAGACTCAGGTGTTTATAGCCTAGGATTGAGTATGAGATAGGGGTTCATTAATCAAGGCCAGCTGTTATAAATGGTTATTTCAATATACTATTATTCGTGACTATGCATTGTCTTCATAGGTTATTCCCTTAACACACCACCGTATTCCATAACAATATAATAACTCATTCATTAAGCACAACAATTAACTGCTGAGAGAAAGTAAATACATACATGCATTTTTCACATTACACAGATATTACCGTGGTTCACGCCCTCCTGGGATACGTCCACAAAGATTTGGCTCTTGGCTCTTTTATTATCATAGTTCTGCATCTCCAGCGTCGCGTGCTTACAATTCTTCTCAAATGGGTAAGATTTATGAGAGGCAAACTAGATCGCACCAGACTCCATAGCTTGCGATCTAATCCTTAGATCTTCCTTCTCTCCTCTCCCCTATAGATCAACAACTTACAAAATAGTTCATCACAAAATTACATATCGTATCGACTCGTACATAACCAATATGAACAATACAAAAGTGAACTAATCATGAACCAACCTTACACAACAAAAAGGGAACCCCCTATTATACCTACGTATCTATATTTATATCTATCAGGCTCTTCATCCGTTTACAATGTATTACAAAAACCCTAACCTGATCGACATTAGGTCTTCCTCCCATGCACGCGTGTTGTTCTTCCTTCCAGCTGTCGATTTCCTTGTGCATGCTTCCTTGCATGTGCACGTGTTGTGTCTCCCTCCATCTGTTTCTTCAGTTTTTTCACGCTTTCTTTCCCCACGATCATCCTTCTTTCCACTTCAACCTACTTCCAACAGGATTCACACCGATGGCATAGTAGGCTCATCATAGAGCAAGCCCACAGATCAGTTGACTAATCAGTTATAGAAGTTATTGATTTAATAGAATATGGCTAGCCAAACTCCTAGTTTGGCTTCCCCCGTAACCCAAACATCGAATGTACACAGTGTGCAATCGAAAAATCCCAAGGGTAACCAACAAACCAAGGGAAAGAGAAAATATAAAAACAAGAAGGGTAAGGGGGATAAGAAGGCTGCAAATAATGTTGGCAAGGGAAAAAACGAAAAGAGGAAGGTGAAGTTTTTGTGTAAGCTTTGCATGGACAACCACTTGACTCACCAATGCCCTCAGCTTGAGGAATCCCAAAATCTATTGGCATAGAAGCAACCTGTCATGTTAGCCAACCCTTTTCCACAAGGGAAAATTTTGGCTCAAGCTTCTTCATCCATGAACGCGTTTGGGGGAAATTAGGGAGCCCCCATGCCTAATACTAACAATGGAGCTGCAAACGTTTATATGATGAAGTTCAAATCTCATCTGCGGACCAGGGCTCATAATTACGGAATGCCAGAATCTGTTGAGAAGGCCAAAGAAGCCTCCAAGCCACTGCCTCCTCTTCAAATTGAGAAGACCATGGGAGAAACTATGAATCACATACCTAAGGGTGTGTTTAAAAAGGATTCTCACCACTCAAATGAAAGTGATGCTCGAAATTACTCCGTCGTGGAGGATCTGGCACAAACTCCTTATGCAATTTCTTCTCTGGAAGTCCTCCAGAGTTTCCCCTCATAGAAGGAAGCATTTTTGTCTACCTTGGGAGTGGCCAAGACTACTAACTTGACAATGATTCTTTTTGACCCTACAGATTATAAACCTTGTCTTCCTCACCATGTCGCTTTTCATATAGTAGTGGTGTATGCCACGAAATCGTTGACACAGAACATTTTTCATATGGTGGTTGATGAGCGTGCCTCAACTTGCATGATGTCGTTGGCATGTTGGAAGGCCATTGGCCAACTTGAGTTGTCTTCATCACCCATGTTTCTAACCACATTTGACGTTCGATATTTTAGACGACATGGCATAATTCCCTCCTTCCCCGTGCAATTGGAGGGAAAAAATGTGTGCGTCGAAGTAGAAGTAGTCGATGTGCCTTAAGACTACAATATTTTGTTAGGGATAAGTTGGACGTACACTATAACAATTTGTATCCATCATTTTACGGGTCTTATGTTTTCCTCATGAAGGAAGGATAATAACCATTGATCAATTATCCTTCTCCTGTCCTAACCCTTCATCATGGGAATCCATGATCCTGATGATTAACAACCTGCAACTAGGTAACGTCAACTTAGGTGCCGGATTGTTTCCATATTTAATGGGGATTTTGGATTATCCATTGCCTGCTAATGATGTCAATCTTATTTTAGTTGTCCCCGACAAGCCGAAGGATGAAATATTTCAAGTCACTTCTTTTAGAACGAGTTAATTTAACGACCTATGGATTTTACCTTCCCCATCGGCTTTGATGGAAGGGGTAGAGAACCTTGTAATGGCTATGCCCTTATCCGTTGTTGAGGTTGCGTACAGTATTGTTCAGCAAGCCTCAACCAACCCTAATATGGATTCCCCACAGAAGCTAGATCTCGTTCTCGGGCCTATTTGGGCTCAGGACTCTCTCACCACTTATGATCCTTTGGACTTAGTCTTTCCCTCTAACAAGGCAATTTTGGAGGCAGTGACTGGGCCAGACAGACCTTGGGATGATCTTCACCACATATCTTATTTCTTACCCGAGTTGAAGAGCATAGAGGCAGGAGATTTCATTATGATCGTGAATGGAGATTCCCCTTGTCCTGTTAACCCTTTGTTCACACATGGAATCTATGCCAAAGGCAACATGAAAGTTGTAGTTGAATCAATTCCTATCGACATCTCTAGAACCCCTATCGTCGTGGAAAACATCTTCATTGGAGAAGATTGTTCCCCCGAAGAGATTCATATCTACACTGAATTATTTAAAGAGTTTTGCGACGTCTTTCCTGGTCTTATGAGGAGATGTTAGGCATTGACCCATGTATCGTTGAACATGAGATCACAACTTACCTCGATGTTAAGCCTGTTTGAAAAAAGCTTTGCCCAGTCAATCCTCGCAAGGCAACGACGATCAAGGTTGAGGTAGAGAAACTCATCAAGGCGAGTTTCATCTATCCAGTGAAATTGATGGAATGGGTGTCGAACCCTATTCCTGTCAACAAAAATCAAGGCAGGATCCACGTTTGTATGGAATTTTGTGATCTAAACAAAGATTTCCCAAAAGATAATTTTCCAACCCCGTTAATTGACTAGATTGTTGATGAATGCATGGGTTGTGATTTATTTTCTTTTACGGACAGTTTTTCTAGGTACAACCATATTCAGATCAAGCCCGAGGACCAACATAAAATAAAATTTATTTGTCCTTGGGGTACATTCACGTATAGGAAAATGCCTTTTAGCCTTCAGAATGCTAGAGAATTGTTTTTGCGGGCCATGTCATTTTCCTTCCATGACCTCAAGCACATAGCCCAGGTGTGTCTTGATGATATGGCATCACGTTCTCATAAGAGATCTGATCATCCCGCCCATTTAAGAATTATCTTTGAGAGGTGTAGTTGCTATTGGATTTGCCTGAATCAAACTAAGTGTAGTTTTTGTGTGACGTCGGGATACTTGTTAGGTTTTATCATGTCAACTAAATGGATCATGGTTGATCCTCTGAAGGTTGAGGCAATAGTTCAATTGCCTCCCCCATGCACAATCCCCAAGCTTCAAAGTCTATAGAGGAAAGCCAACTTTCTTCGTTGTTTTGTTGCCAACTATGTCGAGATTACTAAAGGGTTTATGCATCTCTTGAAGAAAGGAGTCCCATTATGTTGGGATGAAGTGGCTCAACACTCTTTCAAATCATTGAAACGTGCTCTAACGCCTGCTCCTCTGCTCAGTCCTCCGGATCATGGCAAGGATTTCTTGTTGTATTTGGTTTCCACAGAATCTACTATTTTTTGGTCTTGGTCCAAGAATATGACGTGCTCAAAGAACATGTTATCTACTATCTTAGTTGAGGCTTCGTAAGACCTAAACTCAACTACACACATGTTGAGAAACTTGCTTTGGCAACTGTTCATGTTGTCCAATGATTTCGTCATTACATCTTACTCCACAATACCATCGTCATAGCGGTTGTGAACCCTTTTCAATATGTGTTAACACGAAGGGTCATTGGTGGGAAAATCAGTCGATGGACAATCATCTTGCAAGAATTTGACTTGGATTTTGTTTCGATGAAGTCTAAAAATTCCTTGGTATTTACTGAACTAATCTCAGAACTTTCGGTCGAGAGTGGTAATAATTTACCCGAAGAGTCATTGATCAATGGGAATATTTTCCTTATTGCATCTTCGGACCCTTGGTATGGAGATATACTTGTGTATCTTCAAACCTTGAAGTGTCTATCTTCTGCTTCTCACGATGAGCGTCGACGAATACGCCATCAAGCGTGAAAATATCTTATCCTCAATGATACTTTATATTGTTAAGGAGTGGATTGCATTCTCTGTTGTTGTCTCACTCATGAACAGGAAGAACTTGTATTGAATGACTATCACATAGGAGCATGTGGCGGTTGCCTATCTAGGTTGGAAACAACCCAAAATATTCTTCGTACTAGATACTTTTGGACCTCGTTGATCAAAGATTGTGTAGAGGTAGTCAAGTAGTATCACCCATGCCATATCTTCTCTCGAAAGATGCGGACACACCCTACTCCCATGTTTCCATTTATTGTTGTTGGTCTCTTCACCAAGTGGGGGATTGATTTTACTACATTCCACCTGGTTCCAGCTAGGGGGCATCAATATATCATTGTAGCGGTAGACTACTTTACTATGTGGTTCGAGGCTATGTCAAAGTTCAACAATGATAGGGAAATAACTGCATTTTTCATTTTTAACCAAATTGTAGCCAGGTTCAGTATTCCAAAGGAGATTGTCACAGATCATGGCAGTCACTTCCAGAACAAGATGATGTATGAGTTAACATCAAAACTAGGGTTTAAGTAGGAACATTCATCACCTTACTACCCACAAGAAAATGGTCAAGTGGAGGTTGTTAATAAGTATCTCAAGACTATTCTTCAGTGGATGATCAATTCGGCCAAGTGAAATGGGAATTTGATGTTGTACTCGACACTTTGGGCTTATCAAACCTCAATCAAGACTACTACCAGTTTTTCTCCTTTCCAACTCGTTTACAGGTTGGAGGCAGTCTTTCCCATAGAGTGTCAAATACCTTCTCTTAAGTTGGTAGTCGAACTATTGCCCGACACTACTCCACTTAAAGAGTGTCTTTTATATATCGAGCAACTTGATGAGTAGCATCAAGATGCAGCCTTAGACAACGAGGCTCACAAACAATGTGTCAAGTGTCAGTATGATCGGTCTATTTTCCCTCGAGTTTTCTCTGAAGGTGATATTGTCTTGGTCTATGACCAAGATAAAGATCCCTTGGGGGTAGGCAAGTTCAAACCCATGTGGTTCGGACCGTTCATTTTTAAGAAAGTTTTAGAAAATGGTGCCTATCAACTGGTTGATTTCGAGGGTAACACTTTATCGAAGCCTAGAAATGGGATCTCCCTTAAGAAGTATTACACTTAGATCGGTCACCTGAGCATGAATTATTGTATATAATGTATAGCTTTATTTATACAGTCTTGTCTTTTCTTTTTTATGGATGTGTAGTTTATTGTGTTTGTTTTCACTGTGGAAGATGTCAAGTGAATCTAAGGTCTATGTTGGGTTCACAAACGGTGCTAGCCGACACACTCGAAGGCTTTCTTCCGCAACTTGGGTGATCTTTACACCTTTTGGTCAGTTGATGTCTTATGGAGGTATTTTCTTAGGCGAAGCAACCAATAATGTTGTTCAGTACATTGTCATTATAGAATTACTACGTGATGCATTGTCACATGGTATTTATCACCTCTGGTTTTGTCTAGATGCTCAATTGGTCGTGTCTTAGTTAAATGGAGTATATTGTGTCTACGATCCCACCCTTCACTGACGATTTCTTAGGGTACGTTTCTTAGAACACTATTTGGATTATATTACTTATATTCATGTTCCTAGGAAAACTAATCAATTAATTGATGCATTGGCTACTCAAGTATTAGATTGGAATATTGTTCACACATAAAAGTAAAAGCACACACATACACGCACACATAAATACATTTACACAAAATGTTTATCCATAAGACAAAAAGATGTATATATATAATAATGTGTCCAAAAAATAATATCTCAAGTACAAAAGTGGGCAATAAATCCTCAAATATATTTGGTATACATCATTGGGATCAAGCCCTCACTATATAATAGAGTACAAAAGGTTCCCTCGGCACATATGTGGTCCAGTACTAACTATGGCCTAGGCCTATTTTCTTTAGTATAATGAAATGTGATTTTTGCAAGACGTCAGAACAACAGAACCCAAGTCCTGGGTACCCCTACAACATGTGGTTGCATGGCCGAGGCAAGGTCCTCTATCTCTTCCCTCGACACTACACGAGTGAGAGCTATTAGGTTCCTCTCTACTAGTCGTAGTACTCTGTTATCCTCTCCAACTGGTAGTCCTCCTGCAACTACTAGTCCTCCTACTTTTGTTAGTCTGGAATCCACTCGAGGACGATGCCTGGTCTTGGCAAAGTCGGTGGGTCGTACTAGTCCCACATTTGTATATGACAGATCATTGAGTTAGTACTTTGACATTACCATAAAAACGATAACATTTACAAATTCAAAAATAAAATAAATTTAAAATGTGTTTACCTATCTCTCCGTGCTCCTCGCCAGGGGGCATAGGCATATCAGGATCCCTCAGGAAACTAATCCTTGCATAGGGGTAGTCCTTGATCACAAAAATTTGATGGGCCCACCAGTCAAAAGAATTATCGTCAAAGGCCTCTTATACTCTCCCCGCACCCTATCGAGGTAACAAAGTTTCCCACCTACATAATTTTGGAAAGGAGGCAATATGGCCTCGTACTGTCTCCCTCGGGCTAAGGCTTAGCACTCTCTCGGAAAAGAAAGCGCACAACACAGTCCCTAACTCAAAGTTCTTATTTGTTCTTCTTCAGTAGCCAGTCAGTTGTTTTTTCATATATGTGAGCATTGTAGTGCTCCAGTAAAAAATGCTAGCATCTAGACACTGAGTTGCATAATGCATCTATGCACGTGAATCCTAATGAAGTGTTGTGGATCCAGTGATCCACCCAATCATGTAAAGTACTATTCGAAGATTGAGGCTTGTGATCTTATGAATTGGCACATAAGATCCTACTTTCTGAGTGTCAGCCTCGCAATACATCCCAATGTAATATTCTATGTTGTGTGGTCCTAGAGGAAAGGTCCTCAAATTGACAGGTTCCCCCCTCCTGGAGAGGTCAGTCAAAAAGTAGATATCCTTCATCGTCGAAGTCAATGATTGGACCTCTGGCATGAAGGCCTTTGCATCTGGATGCCAATACTCTATCATATGGTTCAGTATCCTGGTTTTTTCCCTCATGAATGGACACTAAAATAATTTCATCATACCACGCTGCTTAAGCATGGAAATTCCCCCTAGATCCTCCTCTACCAAGACATCTAACTCCTCATGTTCTCTCTCACACTAGTGAACATGCATCCCATTGCAAAAACATTTGTGAGGTTAGTCCCTTGTTTCATTTTTTTTGAAATCTTAAAGAGATGTACGCGGGTTGTATTTAAGATAGTCACGTATGCACGTAAGCTAAGTGTTACGTTTCCCGCATACATACACGTGCTGAGCGTGGACAGCCCACGTACACGCAGGCCCGACCTTTTTACTAGGGCGTTCACCCTCTAAAAAATAAAATAAGTAATAAACAATGAATGAAAAGGATGAGAGAGGTCATTTGTACCTGTTTGGTTCATGTTTGAAGATCTTTCATCCACCGTAGCTCCTTGAATTCACATTTCAAAGAAGAGAGTTTTTGGCTTTTTGGTTATTTTCCAATTTGCAATGGTTAAAATGAGTTGTCCACCTCTATTTATAGACGTTTTTGGCCATGTTTGCCCTAGTTTGGTCCTCTTTTCCATATGCTTGGCCCAGTGGGTACTTGAGTTTCTTTTTGAGATATTTTTGGGTCGTTCTAATGAACTTTTTCTTTTGGTTTGGTGTTTTTTTTAGACAGGTTACACTCACATCATCCTGCGGTAAAGTTGTTTTTTTGACATTTGAATATAGGTTAGGTTCTCATCACCTTGCATCTTACATATTGTTGACTTTTTTCTCTTTGGAATAGGATCGATCCCACCAATGTGTGACACAGAACCATCTATGTTGCTTTAGAAGTGTCGTAATTAGGTGGTAGAGCCTTCTTCTACATGGATTGCCTAGGTAGATCCTTTGTTGCACTTTGGCATCCATGCTGTGAATTTTTTTCCATAGGATTGGGAGTCCTTTTAGTCCCACCATGATTGTATATCAAAGCCCCATTCTTCTTCATATGTTCTGTCTCATGCCTGAGGAACCCCCTATGAGCATGGTTTGTTGTCTTCCAGGCTCGCTTAAACTTTTAAAGAAACATCTAACGAGAGATTATTTATTCTTTTTAGTATCATTTGGACTACTTAAGAAAAGAAGACCCCCTGGAGTCTTCTTTAATCCCTTTTCAACCTCTCTAAAATTGAAAAGATTGTTGAGCGATCTTGTTTCCCTTCATGCTCGTCAAACTAAAATTTGAAGGCACATATGTCCAGTCGTAGTTTACCCCTTTTTCGGTCTGGATGGTTAATTTAGGAATAAAGGTATGCCCTAGGAGCTTTGGTTTTCTAGGAGAGTATTCTCAAGCATAAGTTTAACCCTTTTTGGGGCTTGAGGGGCTAAAGTTTCAATAAAGGGCCATTCTCCTTGGTTTTGGTTTATCTCTTTTTCGGTCCTTGGAGATTATCTACGAAAAAGGAAACCCCTCGAAGTCCATAGTTAAGCTCTTTTCAGACTCCCTAAATATGAAAAGATCATCGAGTGACCTTGTTCCTTTCACACTCGTTAATTGGTCCAGAAGGAATATCTGTTTGGCACAAGTTTAACCCTTTTTCCAAACAATAGATTATCTAGGAAAAAGGTACGCCTCGAGAGACATGTCTCACTAGAAGAGTTCTCCTAAGTTATATTTTATACATTTTTGTTGGACACACCGATCACACTAAGAGGGGGGGTGAATCAGTGTGAGGGATATCTTTGCACTTCTCACAAAACTTTAGTTAGCAATCACCATTCACAACATCATTACTTATTAATTCCATTCATACTTAGTTTCTTGCATGTAAATATATCTCAATTACATACATTAACAATAAATATCTATGCACCATCACAATAAAGAACACAAGGAACACCAGATATATGTATAAGTTTATTTTGTATTACGGACTACAATCCTTCGGGTTTTATCAGCACCAACTCTCAATGCAAGACCCAACATGTGTGTCTCAGCACCAACCGAGATGTGAGGAATCCAACCCTCAAGTACAAGACCTAGCTTGTAGACAGAAATAAATCTGTCAAACTATACCAACAGTCTATACCAATACAAGTGCATCAACTATGCACAACCTGTCACCTCAACCTATCTCATCAATATCATCATCCAAATCTAATCTGCAACTATGTAACATACCTGGTGTATCTGATCATATACCTACAATTCCTTAACTTCAACAATAAGAAACAAGCATTTTCATCAAATTTTACTTTAGTCTCACATGACTAATTTTGGATTAGTCAACAACCCTAACTTGAAACAATCATAACTTTGTACCTGTAATGAATAAAGGTATGAAAATGGTACGCAATGTTATTCAGTGTATTTTCTGCAATTCCTCTAGGTTTAACTATTTGGAACCTCCCAAAAAATGAGTTATACCAAAAATGGAATACCTTGTTGAATTTAGGCTTATTCTAGAGAACAGACTTGTAGAGCATTCCCCACATGGAATATTCTCTGTATCGATCTAAAAATGGTGCAAAACATACTACATATTTTACTATAACCAATACATTTGGTCTTACTGAATTTGGATATGTTATGAAGAAGTTATGACATTTTTACCTGAAACACTTGTTTTAGACTAGTTTTAGGACTAGCCACAAACCCTATTTTCCACAACGTGTAACTCCCAAAATAAAACAACCCACAATATGAAATGTTTATCACAATTACTTGGATATGTAGTCTCAACATCCTCCAGATTTCGCTATCTAACTCATTCTAGAAAAAACGTTATTGTGAAAATGGCGAGATGACCTGTAAATAACATACCTTAGAAAGTATCATCAAAATAATTTATCCTCCCTTGAATTTTGGCCTTCTTTACTTTACATTCCCTCTGAAATTCACCTTATATCTCCTTTGTTTACCTCAGTCACTTGTAGAAATTCAATATTCTCAAAATGGATACTAATTTGTAATCTCCCAAGTAGTGGGAGGAAAATGACCTCAAAAACCCGACCTCAGTTCGGATTGCAGGTCGCAACTCGCCTGCATGAAGCCAGAATCGCTAGTAATCGTCGGCCATCCATATGGCGGTGAAACCGTTCCCAGGCCTTGTACAGATCGCCTGTCACACTATGGGAGCTGTAAAATTCTGACAATCGATAGATATTGAGAACCAAGCAACTTGGGAAACGAATCAAGTTTGTCCTCCAAGGATCGTTCGTAGTGGGGGGTTGAAGACCAAGGAGTTATTTTGATTTACACCAAGCATTTTTCTATTCTTATGACTATATCCAATCTACTGGGCCATGCAGAAAATGAATTGATAGAATTTTATTTTCATGTCATTCTTTCATTGATGGGAGAGAAAGAATAAAGATTTGGAGAAGCAAAATTATTTCCCCCCTTTATTCGAAATTTTGGGTGGTTCTTGGAAGAAAATAGCGAAAACGATTATCCCTAGGAATCTAATATGGGATGAAAGCAGGGGAGTGAATGGAGAAAAGAAATGAAGAAGGAGTTGGGTGTGCATAAGAGAGAAACGGGTTCAGGAAAAGCTATTTTTATTTATTATCTATTTCTTTCCAAAAGATTGAACTGTTTGTACCCAAACAAAAATAATTCGTAAGGAAGTTGTTATTCACCAATTTTGTTAATTAGAACCAAGAGATCTCATAGGAAAGATGGCCGAATAATCAACTCGTTTCCCTAGTAAATTTTCACGAGATCCTTCCAAATTGAAAATAAGAAAGATCATTCTCAAAACTAGAAAATTAGTTTTTTCCTTATTTTTAGTTGACCGACCCAACCTGCCATCTAGCTAGAGTAAGCATGTTGCCGTCAAGTTGATTGATTGTGGGAGACCCTTGCTCTCTTATTTATACTCTCCAAGTAGCTTCCTATAGAAGTATCCACATAACCACTTTGTCCACTTAGCCACTTTGTCCACTTAACCAACTTTGTCCACTTAGCCACTTTTTCCAGTTAAACACTTTGTCCACATAACCACTTTATCCACAAATAGTAAACTCTCATATTCTAGTTGCAACTAATTTATTTTTAATTGTTTTCTTGTTGCAACCGCTTAACCCATGACTAACCACTTTGACTGGTCAACTTCTTCTAGGAGCTTCTAGAATAATTTGACTTCTTTGACCTTCTAGAGGCTTCTAGATAACTCATGAGGGTTCTCTAACTTCATATGGCCATAAATATCTAACCGTGAGGAGTTATGTGACATTCCACATATCACCAGAAATGGCATGACATATACTATCCATATGGAATAGTTTCTCTTGCAAATTCACTGATATTCATTACATTATTCCTTAAGCAAACTTGGGTTCCCTAACCACACTACTGGGCTACTTCACCATTTGGACTTCACAAAGCATCTTCTCGTGAGGGCTTTCACCATAAGGGGACCACTTTGAGAAATTTTTCCAAGAGCATCTTTCCGTGAGGGCTTTCACCATTAGGGAACAACTTTGGAGTTTATCCATTTGGTTATTCCTATCAAGCGTGTCAAGACAATAATGACCAACCTTTACATCATCCCATCTATACATCAATCCATGAAAATACATCACTATGACACCACTTGACATCTTTGACATCAATTACATCTATGACAACATGGGACATCAATCAATACATCAATGATACTATGACAAGACACCAACTCTTTGACATCAATGACAACATAATGCAACTTTTTTTGGGCTAAGGAGACTAAACTTAGAAAAAGGTTGTGAGTCCATAGTTAAGCTCTTTTTATACTCCTTAAAATTGAAAAGATAGCTGAGTGATCTTGTCTTGGTCACACTCATTAAAATGATTTTGAAGATAAATCCTTTCGATATAAGTTTAACCCTTTTTCGAACTGACTGGACTAATTACGAAAAAGGAACACTCTGGAGTCTTCTTTTAGTGTTTTTCAAACTCTCTAAACATGAAAAACCATCGATCTTACCTTCTCTGGGCTCGTAAAACTTCACATAGAAGGAGTCTTGTTGTGTCATACTTAATTGCACCACATGTCTCATCCTTGCATCTTTGGCCTAATGTCGACTTCATGTTGTTATTAAATGAACCTTAAAATCATTCATTAAATGCAAGCCTTGTAGCACTTTTTCCCTCGCAATCTGACACCTTGACCCATGGAGGAATTTTCCTGAGTGTCCTTATCTTGCACATGTCTCCTTGCAATGAGTATCAGTATGTTCCATGCATTTGGAACTAGTTTTCTTTCCCACGACACTTGTTCCTCCTTTGTAACGTAGCATTATTTTATTCTTTTTCAAGCTCGTTAAAAATTTGAAAAAGACAAAAAAATCAAATATTCCAAAAAGAGGGGATGGGATATACATTCTCTTTTATCAACAGCAAGATAGCCACCCTTGGAACAAGCACATCCTTCCATTTGTTTTCCAAGCATTGGGATCTAATATGACCTTAGGAAGTTGTTCTCGTTACATAGAGTTGTGTCCTCCTCCATTTGATTACTCTTCCAAACATATGGAGAGTTTGTGGTGCCTCATGTATCACAGACTTATGTCAATAATACGTTGCTTTAGTCTCATCATTTGGTCATGCTTTTGTCCAAGGGAATTTTTATCCAACCTGAGTCGTCCATTCTGTAGTTGATCTCTTGAATTTCATGAGTCGGCCATCCCGAGAGTCCAGTCAACTTCGGATTCAAAATCAATGAAGTTCTATGCCTGATGAGAAAGATCGTCCAATCTTTCCCTAACGGAATGTCGAAGACCTCAAGGTAGTGAGTCTTACACTCCTATTGTATTCCTACTTGATTTTTGAAGATCTTGAAATTTTTGCTCTAGCTATGAAGTTCTCAGCCACAGGTATCGATGCTTCTTGAAGATGCATACCATGTTGTACTTGTATATCTTCAGATGATCTTAAGATGTAGATCCGTTCTGTATTGTTCGAGGCTACACTTTATACAGACATTCATATTTTTTCTCGTAGTCATATATGACATGGATCTGTAGTGTACTTCATTGGCATCCATGCTTAGTTCATCTCGAGCATGGGTATGCCCACCTCAGAGAGATTATCATTATTTTGCAGATGACATGCTCACAAACACTCGTCTCGGGCTCACTCAACTTTGTGCCTTCCCACTGTGTAAATATATTGTAATGTATTTCGTCCATCGTTTTCTCTTCTAACCTCACACATCAGGGGGCATCTGTTATAGTCCCAAATTCCATATCTATGCATATAAGACATTGGCCCATCCATTTGCATAATTTGCCAAAAATATTGTTGAGGCTTCCTTCTAAGAAACCATTTTTTGGATAGTGTACACACCCTGTTGCACTAATAGCCTGCATACACATGCATTTTGCATGCTAGTTATCCCACGTACACACATGTGATGCATGCTAGTTAGCCCGCGTTTACCTCCAAAAGTTTCAAAAAAATATAAATTGCACGGAATTCGGTGGAGTTTATGGAGTGTGGAGGGTTTCCTAACCGTTTTACCCCTTGTAGCCTATCCCCAAATCGAATAACCATATTTTTCTCATATAAAAAGAGGTCTTGGGGAGTCATTTATGAACATGAGCAAGAGAATAAGAAAACTCTACCAAAATCCCTTCCATTTCTTAGCCCAAGATTTGCATCGCATTTTGAGTTTTAGCCTCAACCTTCCCCTCCAGCCTTTCTCCTTAAGCAACCCTTCCTCCTTCCCTTGGTGATATGTTGGTTGTGAGAATATAATGTGGGATTGATGCACTTGGAGCCACGACAAAGGAGCCTGGCCTTGGTTCGTGGAGAGATTGCCAGCAAAGGTTGTAACCCTTTTTATCTTGAAATTGAATAAAAGGGTTTATCCTTGTCCCAAAACCCTATGTTTACATGTTTTTGTTAATTTGAGCATTTATATCTATGTTTATACTTTTAAAGTGATCATTAGAGATTGTATGTGTTATTGCATTGTATTCCTAACCCCTTGTAGGTCAGCTTTGGGAGGATATCTGTGATCTGGGAGGTGGAAACAAGCGGAAGAGGTCTACACTAACCGCAAGGATTGAAGGTGCACTCATTAACTCTCTCTTTCCTTTCTCTCTCATCACATAGTTTAGATGGTTTTGGGGTAGATTAAGGGTACATCAGTCTTTTAAGGGAGTTATCACTCTACCTATTCCTTAGACCCAGTTTAGGGGGATTTTCCCCGTAACACCCTCCCTTTTGTACATAAGGTTGAGATCCCTTGGTTCAAACTACAATCACCATCCTATACAAACTCTCCTCGGTGAATCAAACAACTAAACTCATGTTCATTACCACATGACAACAATAATGACATCTCTAACAATGATTTATTACAATAAAATAAGGTAAGACTTGGGCATTCATAACTTAGAAGTCCCAAAATTAATTGAGGTCATCGATCTTCTGTGTAATCCAATGGTTTTTGAAGCACCTCCACTATTACACGTGTCCCTAATATATTAGTTGTATAGAAATAAGAAGGAATCTAGGTGAAATCACCCCATTAATCCTATGTCTAATATGAAAATTAAAGAATTCAAGCTCCCAATGATGATACTTCCTAAAACTTTAAGTAATAAAATCCATGACCCAAAATCCCACTAAACCTATCAAAAAACAAACTTAGCAAAAAATCGCACTTTGACTATGTAGGATCATTATTTCACTAGGATGCTTCTCCATCAAGCATTGGTCTAGGTGGTGATTAGTGGTCATCTCAAAAACAATCCCAATTTTGAAGTTTTTCATAGTTTCCAAGTCTTGAATTTCTAGCACATTATTTAGTGCTATCTCATGTGTTTCTCAAGGTTTTGATGTGAGTTTCTAGGATTCTAGCTCAATCTACAAATTCCCTTCCAACGAGTTAAATAAGATCAATAATGGATACATGAACAAAATTTATGCTCTCGACAAGGCTCCTTTTTTTCCAAACAGATTAGCTTTGTCCAATGCAATGTGCACACTCAACCCTAACTTGATATTAGGGTTAGGGCTATGTATGTTAGGGATTTTCCTCTTTGGGTTTTTTGGCATTATTATAAAATGTAGTTCCAACCTCTCGTTATGGGTTTTTATGAATGAGAATCATAGACACATCTTTTCTCAGAGATAGCTACCACCATTTTAGGCATTATATTTGTAGAGTGGTTGAACCATTCTTTCAGTAATAGAATTTCATTTTACTATATCTTTGTGTTACTTTCTATGTTGATGCTATATTTCATTTCATTATGAACATTATTTGAATCATCATTGAGGAATGTCACAAGCACGATAGAATACGGGTGCATGGAAGTAGATAGAAGAAGAACTGCATAGTTTTAAGAGCACATAATGGGCGCACAATTTAGACTTTGAGAAAAGGGAGTGCAATGAAACAATGGAGGTAAGTTGGAAGAGGCTCGTACCTCAATTGTTTAGTAGGAAATTAACAAGTTTTGGTGCATGTAGAACTTGCATGCATAAGCTAGAGAGAACTTGATCACAAATTTGGAGCAAGAAGTTAGTTAAGTGTGCAAATGGTAAAAAGAAATAGGATCATATTGAATATAGGATGAGACAACATGTAAAGAAAGTATAGGATAACAATGCGAGGAATAGAAGGAAACTAAATGTGCTAAATTAATGTGACAATATAAAAAAACAAATAGATTTAATAATTGTACTACAAGAAAACGAATAACCAAGTAAATGGATAAGATAGCAAGAAAACGAATAGCCAAGTAAATGTTGGGTATGTGTTATATTCTTTGCATGACTAGACCTAATGTTGGTTGTAGGGTTACAAGGGTGTTGGTTGTGGAGCCTGATTATCTTCCTGATTCGTATGAAGGTATGCCTACCCCTCTTCTGCCATGGGTTCAGAGGGGGGCTCTACCCCCTCAGCTGGGGGCCAGTGGGCCCCTGAGGAAAATTTTGGTAAAATTGCCTTGTAAATTATTGTAATTTCGTAGTCATTTTGGATCGTTCATTATAAGGTTGCAGATCTAGCAATAGAAGTTATGTGAGGGTTTCCTCCCAAGAAGAAAAATCTCTTTTTGTATGAGGGCCTTGTATTGCAGTTGTGTATGATGAATAGAAGAGATGTGGCTCAAAACAAGTTTTCATTTTTCTCGATTTAGGTTTCCAGAATAAAATATCTGTGTAATGTGTGTGTGCCATTGAATCTTTTCTATTTTTATTAAAAATCTGTTTACAAAATAATTAATTGTACAAGGTTAAAATCTACAATAAATAGATAAAATAAAATAAAAATGAGGTCAACCAAAAAACATATAGAGGAAAAATGTAAACACATAAGAATTCATAAGAGATTAGCACTTTGTAACATAAATACTATATTCAAACATATATTAATGGAATCTAAATTTCCCATGTTATATCCATCTGTAGGTATGAATGCATTTCTATCATTGTTAGTAACACCCATTTGTGGTGAATTTAGGACACCATCATGTGTTGTGTCACCTTATAATCCTTTTCTAATAGTAAGTTGCACATGCTCGTGACTTTGCTCATATAATTTAATTATATAGCAAAATTATATAGTTTAGACAAAATGCTTATTATATTTTTAATAAAATTTTGAAATAGAAACAAAATAATGTATAAAACTTTGAAATAATAATAATAATTATTATTATTATTATGATTGGTGTATGAGATCCTCTTGTTTGTAGGACAAGGGACTCCCTCCACACAACAATTTGACTAATAATACAATAATAATAATATATTTAAACATGATTTCATCACTTAAAATAAATCTTATTGACGACCCCCCAAGCTATGAAGGAAATGATTCGTACAGTAACATCCCTAGCCTTCCAGGCTAGGCCATGTTACTCCATAACACACTCTTACTAAGCTCTGAAACCAAATTGTAGCATCCCCAGCTTTAGGCCGTTGGGCTATGCCACATAACAATTCTTCATTTCTACTATATATATTTATACAAATTTAATACAAAAAGATACATTCTGCTAATGCATAGAATTGTGTGGAAATAACAGTAAGCCTATACATACAACATACACAGGCAATACTCATAGTTATAAAGACATGTACAAATACACATCATGCAATTAGACACATAATTGATACTTATCTTTTATATAAGACCACCTACTACGTGCAAACCTTCCACGAACCTCCCAGCCTTAGACCACTCTTCTCAAATCTCTCAGTAGTGGGTCATCCCCGAGTTGGGACTAAACTCTGCTCGGGTAAAGGGATTCATAGCTAGGATGAGACAATACAAACAATGGGAAGGATTTCATCCCAGGAGACAACTCAAACTACCAACCTACAGTCTCTCATTCCCCACATTCTTGTCCCACCCCAGAAGTGTGCCCCTTCTCTGCTCAACATTCCTTCGACTGACCCACTTCCCTTCCAGGGCTTCAACAA
>JZKD02S0646895.1:207000-222581 GCA_000966675.3 Picea glauca | reverse complement strand
TGATTTGGCTACTCTTTTATTGATCGTTACTTCTTTGTCTACACAAACTCTATACAAATCTGAACATTTTGCTTACCCGTGTCTGTTATCCTTGAATTTCTCCAAAGAGGTTTGAACTCTAGATCCGAAGTTTCTTGTACAATGCCACGAGGTAAGGATTCAATTCCTTTTTTATTGTCAGTGTTCAGTTGACCAGTTATTCGCCACTCTTCCTGCAGATTTTTAGACAGATATTTCCGATGATTGTATGCTGGAGGAACCAAATATGCAAGCTATAGGTGATTCGAATAAGCGCTTTGCATCATATGCGCAAATTTGCCAACTGCACACGTTTTTAACCCAATGCTCCTTTGAAATCAACACGAATCAACACGGATCTGCACCATCTTTACACAGATCTGCACAGTGAATGAATCAACACGGATATGCATGCATTTTGAATGGCCAATTGCTCCTTTGAAATCGCATTTAGAATGCGACCAGGGTTTAATCTCACACATAATTAATTTGATTCACACGCACACAGGGTTTAATCTGATCAATCCAATCGTCGAAGTCTGATAATGGCAGATCTGTATTTCTTTGTTACAGAATATCAAATATTAGCGCGAGTATTAGCGCGAGATTTGCAACAATAAAATGGGATATGGGAGTGCATACAACAACACATACAACGAGTGCATACATCAAAGAATACAACAACACATACATCGAGTGCATACAACGAGTATTAGCACGAGATTTGCAACAGTAAAATGTGATATGGGAGTGCATACAGCAACAAACGCAATATTATGCGACCATGGGTCGAATCTCCGAACAGAGGCACCTGTCAACCCCTGTACTCGACTTTTGCTGAAGAAGTTGTTTTAAGGATTGATCAGAAGCAGGAAAAGACAAGGATTTGCGTATCAATCGTCCTCAATAACACTAAATCAAGATCGAATCGACAGAAAGTTTGGGAGAAGTGCATGCTATTTTGTTTAAGAGAAGACAAGTATGGGATCGCATCAACCGGCAACCAATACTTCAAGTGGTGCACTTAAGAATGTTCCAGAAGACTGATCTTTTAAAACCAAAAATTACTATGCCAGAAACTTATTTCAGGATTTGCAATTTGCAAAAAAAAATCAATTTTTCTGAGTCTAATGACTGAAATCTGAAATTAAAAAAAAATTATTTTCCCTTTTTAAAAACATTTGAACAATAACTGACTGATTTACTGACAGAGTATGTGCCGACTTTCCTTGGACTGCAACTCTGAGATCTCTTCTGCAGATCAGCAAATCTCTTCTTCAGTTCAGCAGCATTACTGGAGCTCTGATACCACAATAATGGTCGAAGTGTCCTCAGACACACAATTTTATTAATAGGAAAAGAAATTACATAAGATACATTGCAAGAGTTTACATCCCAACAACTCAATACTCTTGCAATGAGATATATATAGACTAAAAGTCCTAACAAACTCAAGATATGGATCACTTATTAAATAAACAAGTGTCCATTTCCAATAAATCCTATCTTAACAATCTTAAAACAAATCTCCTAATTTAGAGCCTAAGATACGACACCTCTCTAGAGTCATATCTTTTACAACAATAATGTATCTCTAAAAGTCTACATTTATTTATCAAATGTTCTAGATTATTAATTTAATATTCTAAATTAATAATCAATTTATTCTAACTTTATAAACTATGATAATTGTATTTTTGGATTATCTAACAAATATGGCAACATGATGTGGAAGTGACATCAGCATGATGTCAACATGACACATGGCAGCACCAGGAGGTGACTGTGTCACTCATTTTTGGCATTTTTCAGAGGTTGATGTGGACCAATAAAAAATTGACACATGGAATTGTACGAACGTGACACATGGCATTGTACAAACGTGACACATGGCACTGTATGGAAGAGACATGTGTCATTGTACGAACACGACATGTGTTTGTACAGAATGCTGATGTGGCAGTCGAACAGATGACACATGGTAGGTGACTGGGCAGTGACGTAGTAGTACGGATGTTGATGTGACAGTATGACAATTGACGTGGAAGTACAGATGCTGACATGGTAGGTGATTGGGCAGGTGATGTGGTAGTATAGATGCTGACATGGGATGATGACATGGCTTAGTCCAATCAGAGGGTGACATGTGGCCCAATCAGAGGGCACTACGTTGAAACCCGAATTTGCCCAATGTTGGCTAGGTCGAATTTTTAGGGCCCTAGTCACAAGGGGTACCATACGACCAAGGGCCCAATATTTGGGGGTTGTGCCTGTTAGGCTAAATTTGGCGGATTTGGCCAAATTTGAAGGATTTAGCTATATCTGGGCCTGATTTTAGTGGATTTTTGCCTAGAAAATGGGATCTGAGCCCAGAAAGAGGGGGGCAGTTGGGATTTTGACCCCCAACTAAAATTCTATATAATTAAGGCATGATTGAGTGTTTTTCAAGTTCAGAGACAACAAAATGATGAAGAAATTGTGAAGATGAAGCCATTTTTTATGCAGGGAAGCCATTGAGGAAGCGAACTTTGGAGGCCATTTCTGGGAGCTACGCTCAACCTTTTTTAGTGACGTCAGTTGTGTTGGATTCTTGAGGTCGAGAAGAACACATCCAGACCAGTTTGTAATCCATTTGATGCATTTCAGATATACATTTGAAGCATTGAATATTAATAAGAAACCATCCCCCACTAAGACAAAGGCCCGTAGACATAGGTAACCTTGTCGAACTCTGTTAACAATCTTGTTGTTATGGTTTGTTGTTCCTTATGTTTAATTTTTGATCTGAATTATTTATGATGGTTGAAATATTCTTTCATTAAGATCTTCTTCTTTTCTTAATTCCTAAGTGGTAATTTAACACATGCTTAAAACTCAACCAAATCTTTTAAAGATCATTTTTGGATCAAGTGGTATCAGAGCATGTTGACAGTTGGTTGTTTGAGTTTGCATGATTACCAGGGAAAATCTAAGTCATGGTGAAGGTGAGCTTGTAGAAGGAGATCCTGAGATTGGATCGAGAAAGAGGGCATCTCAAAGTGAGAAGATGGCATTTGAAGAAGGAATGTCTCAAAATGAGATAGAGTTGCAAAAGACTTTATTCGCCATGTCAGATATGGTAAAGGTCTTATATGATGATTACTTGGAACATAAGAGGCCTTTTCAAGGGGAATTGTCAAAACAAGACAAAAGTGAAGAAGCAGAGGATCCTCCTAAACCTCCTCCTTCACCTCCTTCATCTCCATCATCTTCTTCTTCTTCAAGTACAAGTGCAACTTCTACTGCAAGAAAACATTCCCATAAACATAAGCATGATATATTATTACTTAAGCTTGATGTGAAGTTAAAATTGCCCATGTATGATGGTGAAGTCAATGCTGAGAGGCTTGATAATTGTTTCAGATAGATGGAATTTTATTGCAGTGTGCAACAAATCAAAGATGAGGCAACCCAAATCAAATTGGCAACACTTTGTCTTGCAGGCACAACACTCATCTGGTGGTAGAGTAAGTTGCAACATGGTACGCAATAAGTTGGTAATGTATTTCCATCATGACAAGATTTTGTTTTTGCACTTAGAAAGCAATTTTATTCTTTGGGTTATAAGGAAAAGGCTTTAATTGAATGGAAAAGTCTTAAACTAAGAAAAGGACAAACAGTGTAAGAATACACAGATGAATTTCGTAAGATGGCATTAATGTTAAATATTCCATTACACACACAAGAAAATCTTATGAAGTATATAGGAGGTTTACATGCACATATTCCTAACACTATATTTATGTTTGGACCTACTAATCTTTATGAGGTTTATGTCCAAGCAATGTATATTGAAGCAGGGAAAACTAGAGTTGGTGTATCAGGGGAATTGTCTTCAAGGAAAGAAGACAAAAAGGGGAATGGAAAGAATGTAAATTCAATGACAATGAAGGAAGGGAAGCTCTCTTGCAAGCATTGCAAGAAAGAAGGGCATGATGATGACCATTGTTGGCTATTGCACACAGAGAAGAGACTGGAATGGTTCAAATAAAGGAAAGGGAAGCAAACAATTGCAACAACAAAATGGCCAACAAACTTGGGATATGATTCATGTGATGAGACTAAAATCATAGTAGTTGGTTTGACAGGTAAAATTGGTGATGGATATGATTCTAAAAGTAAGTTGTTTCATATAAGGGTCATAATGAAACATACAAAGATCAATACATTGATAGATAATGGATCTCAATCTAACTTAATTTTAGAAGAAATGGTTAAGAAATTGGGATTAAACACTAAGATGCATCATAAACCTTACTCACTTAAATGGATAATCAACAATAATAAATTGCACAAAACAAAGCAATGCACTTTAAAGTTTTCAATTTCATCAAAGTTTGTGGATGAGGTAACGTGTGATGTGGTGCCACTAAATGAATGTGGAATGGTCTTAGGAAGCCCTTATTTGTATGATTGCAAATCAATCTTGTACAGGGAACAAAATCAATATAACTTAACTAAAGAAGGCAATGAATACATGCTCATCACATAAAAACAAATCAATCTCTTCAAAGAATTTAACAATTAAGGAAGGCATCTTATGCAAGTAGCACACCTATAATTGTGCCAAGTAAAGAAGTTGATCTTAAGAATGAACATGAGATGGTTGTAGAATGGAAATTCAATCATACTTTGCTTCAAGATAATTTAATTTCGTGCAAGCATATCAAACATATTGGTTCAGTTTCAGTCATATTTATGATGTTATCATTGCTAATGTTTTCAACATGGATTGTAGTGGCTTCAGTTAGATGTGAATGAGTTCAAGTGGCTAACAATATGCTTTCAATTGTGATGGTTGTTTTGCAATTGATTATGATGCGACAGGTTCACAAGATAGAGTTTAAATACAAAGGACAAGTGGGGTGGCCTATCCCACACTTGATGACTGGTTAATACCCTTTTGGAGGACCAAAAGGTCTTAGTGGGGAAGCATGATCCAAAATGGATCCAGGAAGGCCTAAAAATAAAAATTTCTTGGAATCAGACGAAACCAACACCATTGCGACAGGCTTGTCGTGCTGATTCCAACCATATATTGTTTTCCTGAAAATGGACACCATATGCGAAAGTTATCGCGTTCTGATCTATTTCCCAAACATGCAAAAAAGTCAATAGTCAACAGGTAGTATTGTTGATGTCAGCAATACGTCAGCATGACGTGGAAGTGATGTCACCATGACATCATCATGACATGTGGCAACACCAAGAGGTGACATGTGTCACTCATTTTGTCATTTTCAGGGGTTGATGTGGACCAATAAAAAATTGACATGTGGCATTGTACGAAGGCGACATGTGGCACTGTACGGACGCAACATGTGGTATTGTACGAAGGGGAAACATGGAACTGTACGTACACAACACATGGCAATGTACGAATGTGACACATGGTTGTACATAATGCTGACGTGGCAGTCATATGGATGACACGTGGCAAGTGACTGGGCAATGATGTGGCAGTACAGATGTGGCAGGGTGATGTGGCAGTATAGATGTTGACATGGCAGCTTACTGGGAAAGTGACGTGGCAGTACGGATGCTAATGTGGCAGAGTGACATGGCAGGTGACATGAAATTATGGATGGTGACATGGGACAATGACTGGGCAGGTTGATGTGGCTCGGGCCAATCAGGGGGTGACACGTGGCCTAATCAGAGGGTGCCACGTGGTATCCTAAATTTTCCCAATGTTGGCTAGGTCAAATTTTTAGGGCCCTGGTCACAAGGGGTGCCAGATGACTAGGGGCCCAATATTTGGGGGTTGCACCTATTAGGCTAAATTTGGCGGATTTGGCCAAATTTGGAGGATTTAGCCAAAACTTGCCCTAATTTTAGTGGATTTTTGCCTAGAAAATGGGATCTGATCCAAGAAAGAGGGGGGAAGTTGGGATTTCAACCCCAAACTCAAATTATATATAATTAAGGCATGATTGAGTGTTTTTCAAGTTCATAGACAACAAAATGATGAAGAAATTGTGAAGATAAAACCATTTTTTATGTAGGGAAGCCATTGAGGAAGCAAACTTTGGAGGCCATTTCCAGGAGCTACGCTCAACCTTTTTCAGTGTCGTCAGTTGTGTTGGATTCTTGAGGTCGAGAAGAACACAACTAGACTAGGTTTTAATCCATTTGATGCATTTCTGATGTAATTTTTAAGCATTGAAGATTAATAAGAAAGCCTCTCCCACTTAGACAAAGGCCTAGAAACGTAGGAAACCTCGTCAAACTCCATTAACAATCTTGTTTTTTCGTATGTTTACTTTATGATCTGCATTCTTTATGATGGCTGCAATATTCTTTCATTAAGATCTTCTTCTTTTCTTAATTCCTAAGTGGTAATTTAACACATGCTGAAAACTCAACCAAGTCTTTTAAATATCATTTTTGGATCAACCTTCCAGGAGGGATACAGTTTACTGATGATACCATAAATTACATGGTAGTTGTAGGAGTGAGTGCAGGCTCCAAAGGTACGTTAATGATGTCAATAATTCAACAATGAAGAGAATGATTGAGTGCATGAATTCTTTGGTCAACCAGAAGAATGGTCCCCTGTGTGAATGTTGAGTGCCTCTGTGAATGGGGGAAGATGGGAAAAAAAACTATTTTCCCCACATATATTTGCATGCGCCCTGATTGACACATGGCTCTCCAGGAGTTCACTTTCTCTCCACTTGTGATTCATTCCATTTCCCATAAGACTTAGGATAAAATAAGTATCCTCACCGTAGTCTTTAGGAAATAATAATATAATATTCTCTTGGAGTTAAGCCCTCATGCTTTGCCCTTTTTCCTAGTCTCATAGCCCCTCCCTTTCCCTTCCAAGTGGAGTTTAGTCCCCCATACTCTTTTATCGCGGTCGTTCTACACACAACAATGTATTATATTAATGATATGAGTGTTTACATATACAAAAATAGGCTCACTGGCCTTTAGCATCTAGGCTCTCCGGCCTAATCACACAAGCCTTTTGGCTTATAATAAACGGGCTCACCAGCCTACAAAACATATTCACATTTACAATTGGGGTTCGGTCTTGGGGTGTTACATCACTATGTCTTTGGATCTCACATAGCCTCATTCAATCTTTAATGCACCATAACAACAATGCATCACAACTTCAACATTTAGAGTGCTAGGAAAATAGTGCACTGGACTTCCTAGGCTTGTTGCACAACCAAGTAGAGAAAATTTAAGGATCCATAGTTATCTTATAAGTCTAGAAACCTTGTTGAATCTTACTAATTCTTAAAATGCCAACTATAAAATGTTTGGTGATATTTTTGTAAAAAAATTCAAAATTTTAAAGATTTTAAGTACGATGATAATTTAAAGGATGGAAATTTATCTTAGAATGTAGAAACCTTGGTGAATATTACTAGTCCTTAATATGAAAAGTATAAAATGTTTGGTGATATTTTTGTAAAAATATTCAAATTTCTAAGGATTTTATATTGCTTCTATAAAATTTGGGCTATTTTTAAGGTAAAATAATTTTAATCTATAGAATTTGAGTGAATCACTTTTAGAAAAAATGGAAATTAGCGAATCGATATTTTGGAAAAAAACAAGGAAAATTAGCCCATGGGATATATATAGCCCCTAATTTTTTCCTTGTTTAAGTAGTTTCTAGAAAACTATGGTGATTTATTAAATAAAATAATTTTATCCTATAAAATTTTAGCGAATCGTTTTGGAAAAAGATCGAGATGGATGAATCTTTATTAGAGAAAAAAAAAACAATAGAAAAATTTAACCCCTACAATTAACCTTGCAACCACCCCTTGCAGTCCATCATGCTTCACCATTCACATGTAAACATCTTAATACCATTAGTCTATATCTAACTCTTGATTTACACAATGCCAACTAGCATACATGTCATTGCATAAAAGGTCTTGCACACCCAACCTAATGAGTGAACAAGTTTAATAAAAACAATATATACCCAAATCAACCTAGTTCCAAGACTAAGATGGTGGTCATCTCATCAATATACACAACATTGATCTCAAAAACTACCTTCCTTAATCATTTGATCCTTCTTCTTGTCAAAATATAAAATTGACAATCATAGAATCACACATTCATATTCATTTACATAATAAAGAATGGAGTGATGGAGTAATATAACATTTGGGGAATTCTAATTATACATATTCATGCATTCGTTAGACTCTCATTTCTTAAATTGTAATCTTTCCGGGGTAAACTTTCACAATGATTCTTTCACATGTTTAAAGTCATACTATTTTCACAATGCTTTAATTCATGCTAACATTGTAGCTCATTTTTGCATTGGCAATACACTTAAGTTCATAAATTGTTATTACACATTGTTGTTATTGATGATTGTTACCCTATTTTGCAAGGTAGATGTAGTGTGCTTCAAAGACTTGTGTGACTAGTGTGCTTAAATTTTCTTGTAAGTTGTCAATATATATACATCATAATATATATGTAGGGTTTAGATGTATGCTTTCGAATGATGTATGATTTGGAATGATGTGTTAGTTTGAGTCCATAAGGGTTTTATCACTGGTCTTGATTAATATAAAAATGCATTATTATAGATTTGTAGGGTTTATAGGTATGATGATTTTGTAAAGATTTTGTTAGACGATGGAGTTATTGATGCAATGTATGGTCATGATCTTTTATGATATTAATGGAATTAGATGTTGATTTGATTTTTTTTTTTTTTATTTCTATTGTATTTTGATATTGTGAATATGTTTTTTTGGGTTTTGTTGTGTTGTGATTTAGTGATAATTTTGAATAATTATTTTGAAAATAACATAGGTTTAAATTTTAATGTGTATACTCCTTTTATATATGGGGTTTGTTGGATGTTAGTTATTGATCTTGGGCTTTGTGTATGTTATATTGTTGATATAGACTTCAGATATATCATTGTAATAGTGTTTCAAGGTACAAACAACTTCTTATGTGTAGGGCATGTGGAATGTTGGTTATTGATCTTGGTCTTTACACAAGTTATATTATTGATATTGTTGATATATGTTCGCATTGCTTTATGCTGATCATATAGGCATTTAGCTTGCCTTATGGTCTCCTCCAATGTTTTGGGATCATCATATTGTATCTTGTCACTGATGAATGGTGGCAGCCCACTCAAATACCTCTGAATCTTAACAGTCTCATCCTTGATGAATGAAACATACTTTAACAACTCCAAAAACCGTCTTTCATATTCGTTAATGGTCATACTCCCAAGCTTGAGTTCAAAGAACTCTTTCATTTTCTTGTCATAGTACCTCTTAGTCAAGTATTTATTTTCAAAATACTTTTTGAATTCCTTTTTTCCTCCTTATTGTGTTGCACCTGCACAAGTTGATCCCACCACATGGATGTTTTTCCTTTGAGTTGGTAGATAGCAATTCTTCCTTCTGCATAAGAAGAATAATTATGTAATTGAAAATAATTTCTCATGCCCATCAACCATGTCTCTGCATCTTCATCCTTCTTATGCTCACCATCAAATGTAGGAGGTTTGATTTTGTTCATTTCTCCCTATAGCTCATCCACCCCAGTCCTCTTCTTATGCTTCCTAACAGGGGATGAACTTGAGCTACTAGGTGTTCTCCTATTGGAATGTCTTGGGGAATGATGGTGATGTCTACTAACACTCATTGTTCTTCTTTTCTCATTAGGAGGCCTATGACTTCCTAATTTGCTTGAGCCACTCTCCTTAACCATTTTTTTTTTCTATTCTGTTCAATATTTTCATTAACTTCAAAGTTCATGTTGAAGTCCTCCCGCTGCTCCTTGGATTTCATAAGCCTTTAATTATTAGCTTTATGGCTTTGGACATACTTTTTCAATTTTTTAATTGTCTTCGCCAAGTTCAAGTTTTCTTCCTTTCCTTCTCCATGTCCAATTGAGTTTGAACCTTCAATACCCATATGGACATCCATCCCTCTGATCTCACCTTCCTGGTTGTAAGCCCCTTGTGTTTCTTCCATCTCTCTACAAAAATGTGTAGCCAACATAATCAGTTAGGCTAATTGATTCAACAATTTCATGAAATTATGAGCCATTCTTGTTCAATAATACATCATAATTCTTTCTTATGATTTCCTAAAAAATTAATTGTTCAACTCAATTTTCTGGGTGAACAGTTATATTCTACTGTTCAATACCTTTCCAACTACTACTCCCTTTCTCAATTCTGAGTCTTGAGTAGATAGTTATGGATATTTTAAAAAACAATGTATTTTCTGTGAGGTCGATCCTTGTACAGTTGTTGTTCTTCTTCAGAGTCGAGTTAGCTCTTGGAATCATGTTGTATCCTCTCTTTAATTTTACAGGCTCCTGTAGTTTTCCTCCAACGCAGGTCCATATAAACAAAAAACCCCACGGGCTCCTTCTCTAAGCCCTTTTATGTCTTTAAAAACAATTTCCGGGCACTAATCCTTTTCCTTTAGCCCCCCATCTCATGTGACCATGGGTTGTGACCAAGTGATTAATTGAAAGGCACTTATCCGAAGTTTCGGGGCTCCGGGAATTCGGGCTTCGGAGGTTCTGCCTACACCATACATCATTTCCTCTGAATGCCGAACTAGGGAACTCCTGAACCCTCACTCTTCGGAGCTTTACTACTTTGGCGCTCTTGAGCTTTGGGCTTTGGAGAAGTTCTCAGCATAACACAACAACTCTCTCGAATGTCTCATTTCCAAATAGCTCCACGTCACTCTAGGTGACATCATCACGCTGCGTCACTTCGGTGCTTCGGGACTTGAGGACTCTGGGACTTCAGAGGATCTCACACCAAAACACATCAAAACCCCCGAACGCCGAACTTTCGAACTCCCAAACATTGTTCTCTGGAGCTTCGGAACTTCGAGGCTCCAGGAGACTTCTCCACACTACACCACAAATCTACCGATGCTAAATAGTTGATAATCTATAGCCACACGTCCTAGACAACGGACGGTCCTGATTTACTCCGAAGTTCGGGACTTCGGGAGATTTTCTTCTAGGAAAATTAAGAACTTGTTCCTCCCAGAGTTCCCAACCTCCCAACTGCTGTGAGATCTGCGGCTCAAACTCGCATGTGTGCAGATCCGATGGCCTAGATCTGTCCCTCACGAAATCCAACGGCCAGGCGTCATTCCCCCATGATCTACGTCATAGATTCACTCCAGGACTTTCAGAGCTTCAGGAATTTTACCTCCTTTTCATCCAAGACTTAAAAACTACCGAAGCAACGGAGTTTGAATGACTTGAGGGGTTAACCGCTATGCTCCTTTTCCAGATCTAACGACTGTGATGGATTCAGTCCCCTCCCGAACAAATCTCGTTTGTTCTTCTTCTCACAAAGAGATATTTCTCTTCTCTAAGTTTGAAACTTAAAGAAGTCGCCTGCGCACTCCTTGCACTTCAATTTCAACCCATTCTAGGCCTGAATTGGCATGAACAGGTATTAAATTACAAAACATTCACCACTTTGGTCAGTTTCCTCCAATTTTCCATGAATTTAACAACAAATTTTTTTGGGGCTTTTGCCCAATTCCACGCAAGTGAATCACCTCAACTTGCTTGGCCCATCAAGGCTCATTGTTGGAAATTGGGGCTCTGATACCAATTTGTAACATCCCCAGCCTTCTAGGTCAGTCCATGCTACTCCATAACACTCTTACTAAGCTTTGAAACCAAATTGTAGCATCCCCAGCTTTAGGCCGCTGGGCTATGCCACATAACAATTCTTTATTTCTACTGTATATATTTATACAAATTTAATATAGACAGATACATTCTGCTAATGCATAGAATCATGCAGAAATAACTGTAAGCCTATACATACATCATACACATGAAATACTCATAATTATAAAGACATGTACAAATACACATCATGCAATTGGACACATAATTGATACTTATCTTTTATAGAAGACCACCAACTACGTGTAGACCTTCCACGAACCTCCCAGCCTTAGACCAAGCTACTCAAAGCTCTTAGCAGTGGGTCACTCCCGAGCTGGGACTAAATTCCACCTGGGTAAAGAGATTCCTAGCTAGGCTGAGACAATACATAAAACATGAAGTATTTTGTCCTAGGAGCCAATTCAAACTACTAGCCTATAGTCTCTCATTCCCCACATGCCTGTCCCACCCCAGGAAGTGTGCCCCTTCTCTGCTCAATAGTCCTTCAACTGCCCCACTTCCCTTCCATGGCTTCAACAACAGGACATACAAGAAGTCTCAGAGCATTATAACTACAGTTGGGTGCTTTCAGGAATTCAATTCCCATCAGTTCTCTTACCTGGAGAGAGTTTCTCACAGGCCTGACAACCCGTCTCTTTAATCCCACGGGCCTGACAACCCACTTCTTCAATCCAATGCTCTAGTCAACTAGGTGTTGACTCAGGTCAAGGAAATAACATAAAACGAAATATGGAACAGGAGGTGGAAGCAACCATGCTCAGGTAAGGAACAGGGCACTGCACATAACAAGAAAGGTACAGGTGATGGTCAACATCAACAACCTTTGAGTTTGGTATAGGTGCAACTCATAACCAAAAGGTACAACATTGACTCAGGTAGGTACGAGTGCACTGTGACTCCCATGAGGGATACAGTTTACTGTTGATAACATGAAGTAAAGGGTAGCTGCAGGAGTGCGTGCAGGCTCTAGAGGTACGTGAATGATGTTGAGGTTCAACGATGGAGAGAATGGCTGAGTGCGTGAATGCTTTGGTCAACTGGAAGAATGGTCCCCTACATGAATGGGGGAAGATGGGAAAACAAGCTATTTTCCCCACATATATTTGCATGCGCCCCGATTGACACATGACTCTCCAGGAGTTTGCTTTCTCTCCACTTGTGGTTCATTCCGCTTCCCATAAGACTTAGGATAAAATAATTATCCTCACCATAGTCTTTAGGAAATAATAATATAATATTCTCTTGGAGTTAGGCCCTCAAGCTTCGCCCTTTTTCCTAGTCTCATAGCCCCTCCCTTTCCCTTCTTATTGGAGTGTAGTCCCCCATACTCTTTTATCGTGGTCGGTCTACACACAATGATTTATTATATTAATGATATGAGTGTTTACATATACAAAAATAGGCCCACTGGCCTTTAGCATCTAGGCTCTCCGGCCTAATCATCACACAAGCCTTTTGGCTTATAATAAACTAGCTCACCAACCTACAAAACATATTCACATTTACAACTGGGGTTCGCTCTTGGGGTGTTACATCACTATGTTTTTGGATCTCACATAGTCTCGTTCAATCTTTAATGCACCATAACAACAATGCATCACAACTTCAACATTTAGAGTGCTAGGAAAATTGTGCACCGGACTTCCTAGGCTTGTTGCACAACCAAGTAGAGCAAATTTAAGGATCCATAGTTATCTTAAAAGTGTAGAAACCTTGTTGAATCTTACTAATTCTTAAAATGCCAACTATAAAAAGTTTGGCGATATTTTTGTAAAAAATTCAAAATTTTAAAGATTTTAAGTACGGGGATAATGATGAATCTTACTAGTTCTTAATATGCAAAATATAAAATGTTTTGTGATATTTTTGTAAAAATATTCAAATTTTTAAGGATTTTATATCGCTTCTATAAAATTTGGGCTATTTTAAGGTAAAATAATTTTAATCTATAGAATTTGGGTGAATCACTTTTAGAAAAAATGGAAATTTATGAATGGATATTTTGGAAAAAACATGGAAAATTAGCCTATGGACTAAATATAGCCCTTAAAAACTATGGTGATTTATTAAATAAAACAATTTTATCCTATAAAATTTTAGCGATTTTTTTTGGAAAAAGACAAAAATTATTGAATCTTTTTTAGAAACAAAAAAAGCCAATAGCAAAATTTAACCCCTACAATTAACCTTACAACCACCCCCTTACAATCCATCATGCTTCACCATTCACATATAAACAACTTCTTAATACCATTAATCTATCTCTAACTCTTGATTTACACAATGCCAACTAGCATACATGTCATTGCATAAAAGGTCTTACATACCCAACCTAATGAGCGAACAAGTTTAATAGCGACAACATATACCCAAATCAACCTAGTTCCAAGACTAATATGGTGGTCATCTCATCAATATACACGACATTGATATAAAAAAACTACCTTCCTAAATCATTTGATCCCTTTTCTTCTTGTCAAAATATAACAATGAGAATCATAGAATCACTCGTTCATATTCATTTACATAATAAAGAATTGAGTGATGGAGTAATATAACATTTGGGGAATTCTAATTATACATATTCATGCATTCGTTAGATTCTCATTTCTTAAATTGTAATCTTTCCGGTGTAAACTTTCACAATCATTCTTTCACATGTTTAAAGTCATACTATTTTCACAATGCTTTAATTCATGCTTAACATTGTATCATTCTTTCACATGTTTAAAGTCATACTATTTTCACAATGCTTTAATTCATGCTTAACATTGTAGCTCAATTTTGCATTGGCAATACACTTAAGTTCATAAATTGTTATTACACATTGTTGTTATGGATGATTGTTACCCTATTTTGCAAGGTAGATGTAGTGTGCTTCAAAGACTTGTGTGTTTTGAAAGTTGTCAATATATATACATCATAATATATATTATGTAGGGTTTAGATATATTATGTAGGGTTTAGATGTATGATTTGGAATGATGAGTTAGTTTGAGCTAATATAAGTATCTTATTACTCGTTTTGATTAATATAAAAATGCATTATTATAGATTTGTAGGGTTTATAGGTATGATGATTTTGTAAAGATTTTGTTAGATGATGGAGATATTGATGCAATGTATGGTCATGATTTTCTATGATATTACTGGAATTGGATGTTGATTTGATATTTTTTTAATTTTATTGTATTTTAATATTGTGAATGTGTTTTTTCTTTTGAGTTTGTTGTGTTGTGATTTAGTGATAATTTTGAATAATTGTTTTGAAAATAACATAGTTTTAAATTTTAATGTGTGTACTCCTTTTATATATGGGGTTTGTTGGATGTTGGTTATTGATCTTGGACTTTGTGTAAGTTATATTGTTGATATAGATTTTATATAGATTATTGTAATAATGTTTCAAGGTACAAACAACTTCTTATGTGTAGGGTTTGTGGAATGTTGGTTATTGACCTTGGACTTTACACAAGTTATATTGTTGATATAGATCATTGTAATAACAACGTAAGTATCAACAACTCCATTCTTCATAAAAATGTAAATGTAAAAGAGTGGGACGAGTTAAAAATGTAAAAAAGTGGGACGAGTTAAAAAACAAAACTCATTTTAAAAAAATGCTTTCTATTTTATTATAAAACCAATAAATGATTTAAAATTTAATAATATATATTCAAACTTTCTATTATATAATTTTATTTTTGCTATTCTAAATAATATAGGTCAAACCATACCCCTTTAAGACACTGAATATGTTTACATTGTTCAGTTTTTTAATTGTTAACATGTGTTTGAGAGGATCAACAATCATCTAATGTGTTTTGCAA
>JZKD02S0646895.1:175290-191277 GCA_000966675.3 Picea glauca | reverse complement strand
ATTTTGAGAAGAAATACTTGACTAAGAGATACTATGACAAGAAAATGAAAGAGTTTTTTGAACTCAAGCTTGGAAGTATGACCATAGATGAATATGAGAGAAGGTTTCTAGAACTATTGAAGTATGTCTCATTAATCAAGGATGAGACAGTCAAAATTCAAGGTATTTGAGTGGATTGACATCATTCATCAGTGAAAAAATATAGTATGATGATCCCAAGACATTAGAAGAGACCATAAGGCGAGCTAAATGACTATATGATTAGAAAAAAAGCAAGACCAACTTTCCAAAAGGCTTGGGAAGACAATAAGAAATTCAAGATGGATCAGAGGAAGAAGGGAGCTAAGCCACCATTCTTCAGAAATAATCCACAAGGACAACAAACATCTAAAGAACCCAGAACGATTGACACAGGGAGTCAAGGGCCAAGGCAACCGCTTATGCAATGTTGGGGTTGTAAAGGATATTAAAGGTTCAAAGATTGTCCTCATAGAGGTGAAAAAGGTAGGGCTGTTCACATTGTACAGAAAGATGAAACAGTGGAGGACATGGGCAGATATGTGCCAAGGATTTATGCAGTCCTGGACAACAAACAAGCAGAGTATCAGTCCCACATGATTGAAGTGGAAGGTATGATCAACAACCAAACCATTGCTATTTTAATTGATTCAGGAGCTAGTAATAGTTATATAGACCCTAAGATGGTGGAAATTTTGCATTTTCCAAGAAGAAAGCATGGGAAATCCTGGTTGGTGTAGCTGGCTACAGGAGCCAGAAGAAAAGTTAATGAGATGGTTAATTCATGCCTCATAGACATGAATGAACTGAACACCAAGGCAGATTTAAACATCTTGCCTTTAGGTTCCTATGACTGTCTAATTGGGATGGATTGGTTGGACCAACATCACACTCTCTTATACTGTCACAACAAAGAATTTACTTGCCTGGATGAGGAAGGGAAACTAAGGAAAGTACAGGGAATTCCCAGGGCAGTAACCATTAGATAAATTTCATCATTGCAGCTGAAGAAATGTTACAGAAAAGGATGTCAAATAATTGAAGCTCATTTGGCGGAGACACCTAGAGATAAGGTGCGAAATTTGGAGGATTATGTAGTCCTGGAATATTTTGAAGATGTGTTCAAGGAGGTACCTAGACTACCCCCAAGGAGAGACATTGATTTATCTATAAATTTAATGCCTGGAGCAGCGCCAATATCAAAGACTCCTTACAGAATGAGTACACCAGAATTGAAGGAGTTGCAAATGCAGCTTGAAGAACTTCTAAAGAAGGGTTATATACGTCCAAGTGTGTCACCTTGGGGTGCTCCAGTCTTGTTTATTAAAAAGAAAGATGGAACACTAAGATTGTGCATTGACTTCAGATAGTTGAATAAAGTGACTGTTAAGAACAAGTATCCTCTGCCAAGGATTGATGACCTCTTTGATCAATTGAAGGATGCAAAAATATTTTCAAAGATAGATCTCAGATCAAGATACCATCAGGTAAGGATTAAAGAAGAAGATATCAACAAGACTGCCTTCAGGACAAGGTATGGTCATTATGATTTCACAGTGGTGCCATTTGGGTTGTCAAATGCACCAGCTATTTTCATGTGCTTAATGAATGGTGTTTTCCGAGAATATTTGGACAAGTTTGTCATTGTCTTTTTGGATGACATTCTTATATATTCTAATTCAGAGGAAGAGCATGAACATAATTTGAGGATGGTGTTTCAAGTATTAAGGGAGCATTAGTTGTATGCCAAATTGAGCAAGTGCTCATTTTATCAGAAACTGATTCATTATTTGGGGCATATCATTTCAAAGGATGGGATAGTAGTGGATCCTGAGAAGATAGAGGCCATTAGAGAATGGTCAGCACCGAAGAATGTGACAGAGGTGAGATCATTCATGGGTCTTGTAGGCTACTACTGAATATTTATTGAAGGATTTTCAAAGATTTCACACCCAATCACTTCCTTGCAAAGGAAGGGAGTGAAGTTTCAGTGGACACTGGATTGTGAGAAGAATTTTTAACACTTGAAACAATTATTGAAAAGTGCTCCAATATTAAGGATCGCAGACCCAGATGAAGACTTCATCATATGCACCGATGCATGTAATGAATGACTTGGTGGAGTCCTTAGTCAAAATGGGTTTGTCATATGTTATGAATCAAGGAAGTTGAAGGATCATGAAAGAAACTATGCCACTCATGATTTGGAGTTGGAATCCATAGTGCATGCCTTGAGGAAATGGAGACACTACTTCATGGGAAAGACGTTTGAGCTAAGAACACACCACAATGGTCTGAAATATTTATTTGATCAGACAAATCTAAATGCCAGCAAAGTAGATGGTTAAAATTTCTAAGTGAATATGACTTTGATATAAAGCATATCAAGGGGAAAGAGAATAAAGTGGTTGATGCACTCAGCATGATGGTGCATGAATTACATGATACAATCATTAGCATGTATAGACTGATATTAAAAGCAAAATTCTGGAGGCTACAAATGCAGATCTACAATACAGAGAATTGGTAGCAATGCTACAGTAGGGTAAGATGCCACAAAAGGTGGATAATTATAATTTGGGAATAGATGGAATACTGCTGTACAAGAATAGAATTTTTGTTCCAAATGTCCAGGACTTGAAACGTATGATTTTACATGAAATTCATAATGTTCCTTATGCAGGGTACCCTAGATATCAAAAAACCATGGCAACGATCAAAATCCATTACTTTTTGCCAGGTATGAAGAGAGAGATCGTTGAATACATCGCTAGATGTATGGAATGCCAGAAAGTTAAAGCTGAGAATAGGAACCCAGCAAGGTTGTTGCAACCTTTACCCATTCCTGAATGGAAGTGGGAAGTGGTGACGATGGATTTTATTACGATATTGCCTAGAATAGGCAAGATGCATGATTCAATCATGGTGGTGGTGGACAAGCTTACGAAAGCTGCCCATTTTATTCCACTGAAAACTACTCACAAGGCAACAAATCTTGCTGATATTTTCATGAAGGAAGTGGAATGATTGCACAGAATTCCTAAAATAATTATGTTTGACAGAGACCCGAAATTCACCTCGAATTTTTGGAAAGGATTGTTCAAAGGATTCATAACGAATATGAACTTTAGTACAACTTATCATCCTAAGTCTGATGGACAGACAAAGAGGGTGAATAGAGTGATAGAAGATATATTGAGAATGTATGTGATGGACAAACCATCAAAATGGGAAGACTACCTACACTTGGTAGAATTCTCTTACAACAATGGGTATCAGGCATCATTGAAGATGATCCCATTTGAAGCACTTTACGATAGGAAGTGGAATACTCCAGTGAGTTGGGACAATCCATATGATAGGACAGTAGTTGGGACAGAGTTTCTCAAGGATATGGAGGACCAAATGATAAAAATTAAGCAGAATTTAAAAGCTGCCCAAGACAGATAGAAAAGTTGTCGATAAGAATTAAACCCACAGAGAATTCAAAGTGGGTGATCATGTTTTCCTGAAAGTAAAAGCTAACAGGAGTTCCCTGAAGCTGGGAAATGCACCAAGTTGGAAGCCACATTTTGTGGCCCATTTGAAATCCTAGAGAGGATTGGTCATGTTGCTTATATGATTGCATTGTCTGCATCTATGTCTGTTCATAATGCCTTCCATGTATCATTGCTAAATAAATATATACCTGATGCTAATCATGTTATTGATTGGAATGTGATTCAGGTGGAGCAAGAAGACACTTTTCAAGTGCATCTGGTACGCATTTTGGACCGGAAAGTCAAGCATCTCTAGAACCAAGCCATAGGGCTTGTAAAGGTCCAATGGACCTAGTACGGTCCTAAGGATGCTACTTGGGAGCATGAGGATGCAATGCAGACAGAATACCCACATCTTTTTGAAGATTTTTGAAAACTTTGTTGTATATGGGTGTATGATGCACCGAGGACAGTGCACAAATAAGGGGAGGGGATTGTAATATCCCTTGGTTGAACCCAATTGTAAATGTAATATAAGTGTACTTAAGCTGGTGAGTTGTTTTGACATCATTTTGTAATGCACCTCCCATGGCATAGTGCGCGCATGAACTGCGCAGTAAAATGATGCAGTGTGTGAATTCCCAGATACCACACGCAGTAACTAAAGTGCGCGCAGTATGGAGGATAGCGAACCTCATGTATATGATATGTGTTATAGGTTGGTGAGTCAATTATTATAAGCTGGGATGCTTATGTTTTGGTATTAGGCCGAAGCGCCTAGATGTTAAAGGCCAGTGCGCCTATTTTGTACATGTCTCATGATTAATATAAATACATCGTTGCATGCAGACTCGCCATGATAAAAGAGATGGGGAACTAAACTTCACCAGTTAGGGAAAGGGAGGGCCAAAAGTTAAGGGAAATGGCTAAGCTAGAGAGCTTAAGCCAAAAATGAATATTATACCAATATTTCCTAAAACATAAAGTATAGATAATTATTTTATCCTAAGTTCTAAAGTTGGGGACAAGTGGACCAAAGTAACTTCCGATATGACAAGTGTCAAGTTGGGGACATGCATTCATATCGTGGGGACTTAGCTCATTTGGTCACTTTTCATGGGGATTCCTTACCAATAGCTTGACCGCCATTCTCACCATCACTTTCACGATTAGTTTTCACGGTGATTCCTTCCATTACTCAATTATCCAGTCAATGATTTCATGACCATTTTTACTAACACAGTCAATTATCCTTGAGACATCCATCTCACCATATATGAGCCTGTTTCCATAACCTTTTCTGGTTGGTGTACCTGGTTAGCTTGGAGTGGGATTGAAGAAGCGAGTTTTTAGGCTCGTGAGAAAATCTCCGAGCGAGAGAATTTTGGGGGATTGATTCTCGAAGGTGCTAAAACTGCAACTACAATGCTCTGAGACTTTTGGTCTAGCCTGTTGTTGAATCCCTGGAAGGGAAGTGGGGCAGCCGAGGGACTGTTGAGCAGAGAAGGGGAACACTTCCTTGGGTGGGACATGCATGTGGGGAATGAGAGGTTGTAGGATGTTAGTTGAGTGAGCACCTGAGACAGAGTATTTCCTGTTTTCCATGAGCCTTAGCCTGGTTAGGAACCCTTTACCTAGGTGGATTTTAGTCCTAGCTCGGAGGTGACTCACTGTTGAGAGTGATGAACAGTGTAGTCTAAGGCTGGGAGGTTCGTGGATGGTCTGTATGCAGTTGGTGACAATATTTCCAAGATAAGTACCAATCGTATGATAAAATTATATGTTGCATTGTTATTTACGTTCTTATGTTACGGTTTATCATATATGTGATTATAATTGCCTGTATGTTTATGGGTATTTCCCTGTATATGCTGCATATATGTGGTTACTGTTATTTCAATATGAAATCATATATTACAGAATGTAATTGTTTGTTTATGTCTATATGTAAAGCTTCCGCAAGAGTGTTGTATGTATATGTTTAAGTTGCATGCAGTTTGGAGAGAAAATTTATGTGGCATAGCTTAGTTGAATACTGGGTATGTTACCGTATGTTCTGCAGTAAGAGAACGAAAGTGTTACCTAGAGTGGCATTCCCCGGCCTGTGGGTGGACAAGGGATGTTATAAATTGGTATCAGAGCATGAGATATTGCTCTGGAGTGACATTCCCTGGCCTGTGGGTGGCCGGGGGACGTTGCACTACCTAGCGAGTATGATAATCTGACAAAAAAATAACTAATAAATTTAAACTTGTCCTGATGTACGTCATTACTTGCAAGACAAAGATGACATGAAATATGTATGGTTAAGCTAAGGTTAATGAACTCCATAAACTTTCCATTGGGAACTAACTCTGAGACTATCTTGAAACTCTCTTACCTACCTCTTCTTATCTATATATAGAATCTCTTATCCTCTAGGTGGGGCCATCTTTTAACCGTCTCGTTAGATCAATCTGTGAAATTTGTCTCTACACTTAAGAAGCTGTAAATCTTCGGCTATTGGGAGAACTGACTGTTTTCCTATATTTTTTATTGTGAGGTGTCATAATACTTAGGTGTGGGGGAGGGGTTCATGAGTTGACAAATGATAACATTGCCTAGAAGAAGTAAATCTTTGTCAACATTCATGTATTGTTTTCATGATACAGGTTATTACATCAGCGGTAATTTTATTTTTGAAGTGCTAAACTCTTGTGTGCTATAAATTGTTGTATATGTCCTTAACAGACTACTATGTTGGTTTAAATTTGTTACAAGATGTTCATTGTAGGTTTGACATTACATTACTCTTAGCCTGCCTCAAATCCTATGCACTGTGTTCGTGGCCTCTGAGGAATCAATATCCTCAGCCACAAACATCCCAAGAGTTGGAGATCGTTGATTTAAACATCACTAGTTGCCAAGAGCAAGCTATAACAGGGTTTTGAAAATCGAATTTCATAACATCTCTGGAGCTAAGAGATACTCCAAGGAGTGGATAAAAGAGGAGCTAATCAACCCTCTCATAGTCATCACCAGATTGATTACATGTGAAGGTAGATATTCAGTTCAGTTCAATAAACCATTGAATTTCCCATTTTACTTCTTAAAGAGTCTTGAGAGGATGTCTTCCCAAGTGAGGAAGAATGCAACCAATCCCCATAACATCCTATTTCACCACGGCCTTATCAAACTACTTATCTTAGTTGAGTTGGAGAAAACGTGGGATGAGTTCATTCACCAATTTGCAAACCCTCATATTACAATCCTAAATAGTAAGAAGACACTTGATCTAGGGACTATTACTCCACCCAAACCCTCATGCTCAAGCTATTCCTTTACCGGACCAAAAGTCCAAGAAACTTGTTGATACCCCTGCAGCGTCATCGGGCAAGAAGACCAAGAAGCCTATTGCTAATTCATGGCACGAGGACATGCCATATCTTTGGTCTGGGAGGAGTTTCCTGAGCTAAAAAAAAATGCTAAGCACCGCCCATTTGTATAACAAAACCCATGAGAAGAGGAAGTAGGATTTCTGTCAAAATTTTGTCATACTGTCTTTATACAATGTCTTGGGATATTATATCAATAGTTTTTTGTATTGGTATGCTAAATTGTATACTGTTGAAATCATTATGTGTGTTATAATCTTGCTGTGCATTTTTTATACTTAACTACTCTTTGTGACAAATACAAAGCAATAAAAATTTCTAAATACTTATTGCCATATGTATTACAAGCTTATGAAAAGAGGAACAATTGTTTGAATTGTTACAGATCGATGAAAGGAGATAAAAATTATCCTATTAACCATGCCTACCAGTGCAAACCAAGCCTTTTGTTAGTATCTGTCACTTTTGTCAGTCACCAGTGATGAAATTTACTCTTTCATGTGATTGATAGGGTTATTAGGTCAAATTGTTATATTTTCAAAATAAAATTCTCAAATACAATTTGACATATATTGGTTGTAAAATTTTCATTGGTGTGTCTAGGTGTCAATGCTACTCCCTCCACTCATCCAAGGTCATAAATCTTCATCATGGTCATATCATCATTCCTTGTCATAAATTTTCAAATGATTGTCTTGGTCAAAGTTCTACTTCAAAATTGGTTTTTGAATTAAGAAGGATGAATTTGACAAAAGTGAAAGAGGTTTTTGTTAATGATAGACCAAGAAACAAAAACCTCCTTCATTTTATGCACAGGTTTTATTTTTTGAGAGAAATTCCCCAAATATAGTCGCTATAGGAGGGCTTCTACACATTTGGATAGTTTGACTTCAAGTCAGTTTTTCAGAGGGTTGGAGAAGGCATTTGCAGTACTTGATGGTTCCATTATGTATAAGACATCATAAAATTTCCACCCATACCTCTTTCAGCCCAAAAATCTTCTAGGAAGGCCTCCAAAATACCTATCAAAGAGCACGGTGCGCTTCTGCAAGTTTTGAGTAACCAACTTCAAGGTGGGATTCTGAACCAATGGGAAAGTAATTTTGAAACCGGTAGGAGTTTTGTGTTCATAAAATACCAAAACACAATAACTTCTCTCATTTTTTGAATATACTTTATGGTTTGGGATATATTCTATCATCTTAGAGGCCTATGTTTTCAAAAAATAAAACGTTATGTTTTTCCTGTTTTAGTCATATTTTATTTTCGTGTCTTCCTAACAACTGGAAGTGAAGTTTTCAAAAAAAAGATAGGTTTTTATCAAGGACATATTAAAAAAAAATAACCTCTCTCAGTTTCTAAATATACGTTATGGTTTTTGATATATTCAATTATATTAGAGGCCCAGTTTTTTAGGAAATAAAACACTCTTTTTTTCCTGTTTTAGGCATCTTTTCTTGGCGTGTTTTCCTAACAATGGAAAGTGAATTTTTGAAAAAAAAGAGAGGTTTTTGTCAATTACATATTCAAAAACAAAACCTCTCTCAGGTTTTACTGTCTTGTAGTTACAGGTGTCACTTTGATACCTATTTTTCACAAGTTCGCCAGGCCATAATTGTTGCGCTTATGGGAAGTCACTTTTGGAACTAATTTTTCAGTGGTAAAATTGTTGTTTTTTCATGGTTTAAAGGATCAAGGGTATAGTATACATTTCAAGGCTTCATCACATGTCATCAACAACCTCCAAAAACTCCAAATCCTCCAGTTCAAACTTAGATAGCATGAAACACTAAGTCATCATTTACGCCATGATAACGTTGTCCTACAAGCCAAGATGAATTATCTAAAGCGCTAGGTTGATGATATTACTACCACCAATAATAGTCTCTGGATGCAATTGAAACACCACAAAAATCCTAAGTCAAAATCTCCCAAGCAAGAGGGAGAAGCTTCTAAAGCTAATCCACCCCCTCCTTCGCAAGTTGAGTCATGAAGGGCAATTTATTTTTGTTTGCAGTGGGACCTGCAAAATCTTAGGTGTGGGGCTAATGTTGGGCCCAAGATATGATCAATTTTATGACAGTTATTAGACACTTTTTCTGAATGTATATATATGTGTTTTTCATGTTTTGGAGAAGCTTTTTGAAGAATTTTGTGCCAAAACGGTATGATCTACACCAGGTATGTATGATTCATGTTTAATGTTGATATTGAGTATAATTCATCACGTTTTTATGTTTTCAAGGATCTAATTCACGTTTTTTGGTGTTACAGGGAAAAATTGCATCATGTTTTTGCTTCTAGTACTCCATTCGACACTATTACAGGAAGCTAACTTAAATCTTAAATTGTGGGATCATGAAGTGGAATATGAAAAATCCGCCACATGGGTTTTGTGCGTAATATGCCCAATTAGGTCCCTTGTCGGCCGTTTCCTGAAATTCTGAATGAGTTAAGAGACGTTCATGGTTTTCAATTCTGCATCTGGTACCCAGTCTGACACTCTGTCCAACACTGCGTCTTGCACAAAAATGATGGGCGATTTGGTGGTTATGGTATTGGTGGCTAGTGGTGGGTGAATCATAAACATGGGTTTTTCTCGTGATTATCCCCTCAAGCTACTGAACTCTTGACAACTCAGTTTAGGTTGTTGAGCAGGGTGATTATTGACTCGCTCTATTTCGGCAGTTAGGGCACCATTAATGTAATTTGTCATTTTTAGAAGTGGTTTGACCCTCTTGTGGTTGACCACTTGGTATGTAAATCTTATAAATACCACCATGGTGGTCATACAATAGCTGAGGAGTAGTAGACAAAGTAGAGGATAGAGATAAAAATGTTTTCCTCTGTTTTTGCATTTTTCAATTGCCATAATTGTATAAGACTGCATTTTTCAAGTTTTAATGGTGAAATCATTTTGTTGAGCTCATGGTGTGCATTTGAGAAGTGACCACGACTTGCTGGGGGGCCCACCAACAGTCTGGTAATTGTTCTTTAGTTTATTTATGCATTTTATAGTTTAGTTGTCTCTCTTTATTTTCTGTACATGCATTATTAGTTTGTTAATTAACTTGTTGTTGTAGTTTAATTGCCTTAACTCTCTTTTGCAGGTTAGTATAAAGACGTGTGTTAATATGCATTGATTTGATAGATAGAGACTAATTTGCAAATTCATCTACTAACCCCATGTGTCATTTGATGTTAGATTGTGTTTCATTCATGCTTTTGAAATTTGATTTAAAATGAGAATTAAAACAGAGTGGAATAGAGTTGTATTTTATGCTTCTTTTAAACAAGGTTTCGCTGGATGGATAGGGTTAATTTCAGTCTTTTTAATTGTAGAATGTTCTTAACTAGTTGTTAGTCAATACATGCATTAGTTTACTTTTTATATGTCATGTTTTAATTATGTTTTCAAGCATTTTCCTTATCGTATTTTGAATTGTTAAGATAGATGTAGTATAGTTTCACTTTATGTATTTTTTTTCCTAGAATTAAATTGCAATTACAATTCTTAGTTAATGCTTGAGTTTAAGTATGAATTTTGCTTACATAGTGTAGAAGTACAATTATGATCTCGTTATATTGTTGATGGTTAATAAATGAATATGCAGGGTAATTGACGATTGTTTATGTCATGGCTAAATTCTTATTGGATTGTTTAATCCATACCTTTCACTTTACTATTGAGATCAGTATTGAGCTTATACCACTTGAATTGTCTTTTGTTTTCAAGTGACATCGAGATATCATAAGACACCAAAGACATTCACACAACCACCAACATTATATTTGAGTTTTCATAGGTTAAAAGATAGTTTTCTTGTTTTCATAGGTTAAAGGATAGTTTTCTTGCTTTCATAGGTTAAAAGATATAGTTTCCTACTTTCATAGATCAGAAGATATAGTTTCTTGCTTTCATAGCTTAGAACATAGTTTTATTGCTGTTGTAGGATAGATAGTCTTTTGCTTTGGTAGATTAAAGAGCAGTTTGTTTATCATAGATCAAAAGTTAGTTGTTAGTTCCTTCTTCTTTTAGTTAAATAGATTTCCTTTTATGATTTAGAAATAGTTTTGAAATTTGAATTAAGAATATAGTACACTTGCCTCTTAGGCTAGATAGTTGTTCAATGAGAAATTTTAATTTGATTACTTGCAGTAGAAGCTATCTTAGAGTAGTTAGTTGTTTACTTGCTTTAATAGGTTATTTAGTTGTTTTGCGTACTTGTTTTACTTGCTTTAATAGGTTAGTTAGTTGTTTTGTTTACTTGCTTTAATAGGTTATCTAGTTGTTTTTGCTTGCTTGCTTTAATAGAATAGTTGTTGGCTTGTTTATTTATTTGCTTTCATAGGGTAGTTGCTCATTGAATTTAGGTTGGCAAGTTAAAGTTGTTTGATTTTGTTATTTGCTTATTGTTATGCTTAATAGTTACTTTTGCTTATTGTTATGAACTAGTTTGCTTTATATAGGGTTTTTACTTGCTTTCTTAAAACTATCCATCGATCCTTGGCCCAAAAGTACTTAGGTTACATAGTTTCATGTTGCTTAGTAGGGTTTTCTCATTAGATAGGTTTGCTTGAGTAGATTATCCCTTAGATAGCCACTTCCTTAGTTAGACTATACTACTACCAATCCTTCTACCTTTGGCATATATTTTGCTACAACTCTAAGTTTACTTACCCCAATTTGACAATTTAATTGAGGGTTTTTAGTGTGTTTTTAGTTCATATAGAACACTCATCAGTCCATCTGATACATTTTAATATTTTTGGAGCATGCATAAGCTAAAAGCAATCAGATTGCTTCCATTCTGGCAACTGGGGTAAAAGTCTCTTCAAAGTTGATTCCTTCAACCTGTGCATATCCTTTACATACCAATATAGATTTGTTCCTTGTAACCTATCCATCGTCATTCAATTTATTCCTGAAGACCCGCTTTGTGTTGATCACATTTTTATTCTTTGGTCTTGGAACCAGTTCCCAAGTGTAATTTTTCTCTATTTGATCGAATTCTTCATCCATGGCCTTTTTCCAAAATTCATCCTTGTTGGATTCTTCAAAACAATTTGGTTCAATTGCAGATGAGAGTTCTAGGTGTGTTTGTTCCGGTGAACGGATTTTTCTTGTAGTCTCAACTCCTGCATCTTTGTTTCCGATAATCTATTTTGAAGGGTGATTCTTCTGTACTCATTTACTGGGTGTCTTTGGAGGCACTTGTTGAACTTGCTCTTCCGTTTCTTTTGGATTCTCTTCATCTTCCTCTTCTACTTATTTTTCATCTTCTGCTTCTTCTAAGGGTTGTTTCATTGATTCATTTTCTTCTTCCTTTGATTCTGGTCTGCTTGTTTCATCAATTTCCACGTTGATGCTTTCCACAACTTTGTTCAATCCTAGATTGTAACACTTGTATTCTTTCCTTGTACTTGAGTAACCAACAAGTACTAATTTTTCCACCCGAGAGTCAAAATTTCCCATTATTCCATCACCTATTTTGATATAGAATTTGCTTCCAAAAACTCTGAAGTGCTTCACATTTGTTGGTCTTCCTTTCCATAGCTCATAAGGATTTTTGTTGGTTTTGTTTCTGATCATTACTCTGTTTTGAATGTGAACCGTTGTATGCACTGCATGTGTCCAAAAAATATCTCTCAATTTTGAATCCATTAGCATTGTCGAGCCATTTCTTGTACTATCATGTTCTTTCTTTCAACAAATCCATTCTGTTGAGGTGTCCTAGCAATGGAGAATTGTCTTTTTATTCCATGATTGCTGCAGTAGTCCATAAATTCCTTTGAAGTGAATTCTCCTCCATTATCAGATCTCAAACATTTGATTCTTGAATCCATCTCATTTTCAACCATTTCCTTGTAGATATTGAAGTTTTCAAAAGCTTCTGACTTATTCTTGAGAAAGAAAACTGCAGTAATTCTTGTATAATCATCAACTAATAACATAAAGTATCTCTCACCTTTTAAGCCCTTTGTTGTAGTTGGTCCAACTAGATCAGTATGCACAATTTCTAGTGGTCTTGTCGTTGAATATTCCTTTGATTTGAACTTAGTCTTTGTTTGCTTTCCTTGTTGACAATGCTTGCATAAAGTGTTGGTTGGTTTCATGATCTGGGACATTTCTCTGACTGCTTCTCTTTTGTTGATTTTGACAAGGTTATCAAAATGCATGTGACCCGTTCTTCTGTGCCATAGCCAACTTTCATCTTCCTTTCTTAGAAAACACTTTTCATTTCCAATTTCACTTAACACATATTTGTTTCTTTAAGTTCCTTCAGCTATAACAATCAATTTCCCTGAACCTTCTCTTCTTATCTCACACTTTTGTGAACCGAAAGTAACTTTATGACCTTGGTCACACATTTGACTCACACTTAGAAGATTATGTTTCATATCTTCTACTAGTAGAACATTTTTTGCCTTTTCATTCTTGTTCCCAATTCGGACTGTGCCTTTTCCAATGATTTTGGTTGAATCATATTTTCCGAAGGAGACTGATCCATCTCTTTCATTTTGTAATGTAAGAAACTTGTCTCTATCACCTGTCATGTGTTTTGAACACCCACTGTCAACATACCAACCTCGTTTTTTCTGTTTATCTTGTAGAGCGATTGTGCATTCTTCATTGTTATACTGATCTTGCTTTCTTATCCATGTCATTTTCTGAGGTTCCTGTCTGTGACTGTTGTTATTCTGTTGAGGTTCTTTAGGAGGGACCGTCATTCTGCAATATTTTTCCATGTGTCCAAATTTTTTACATTTGTAACATTCCACTTCAGGGCTCAAAGATTCAAACCTGTTGTAACTTCTTCTCTGTGTTTCACTAGGTCTTATTGAATAACCCCTTTGTGTATGACTCTCAAAGTTGTTATTGTTCTTGTTGTTAGCTCTGCAATTTACAACTTTATGTCCAAAATTATTACATGCATAGCATAAAACAAAAAGTATAGCTTGATACCTGGGAGTTGAGGATATTCTGAAGGGAGGTGCTTTTATGAATCCTTCTTCTTCTTGAAGCCTATAAATTGTTTGTTGATTCTGAAATCTGACTCTTCTCAGTGGAGGAGTATCCATGTAATATTCCTTGTGTATCCTTCTATCCCCTTTGATTGTTTCTGCATAGCTTTTTGGATATATTTCTTTCTCTGTTGTTTTGGAGCTTGATCCATTTTCTTTCTGAGTGTATCCAAGTCCGGTCCTGTCAAAATGAGATTTTTGACTGTTGTTAATGTCATCCAAAACTTTTGAGCTATTTTGCATATTTTTCTTTTGGATATCCTTTCTTAATGTGACAATCTCTTCTTCCAAGTTTCCAATGATCCTATCCTTTTCTTCTAGTTGTTCTTTGAGTGCTTCTTCAATTATTTTATTTTCTTCTATTTGAACCTTCAATTTTGTGATCATTTGTTCTAGTTCTCGAGTGTCCTTTTTCTTGTCTAGTTCTTCTTGTAGTTTCTTGTTTTTCTTTTCTCTTCTGATAACTTCTATGGCACACATTAATTCTTCTCGATAGTCAATTTCTGCCTCTTCAATTTATTCTTCAACTTCTTCATATTATTCTTCAGAGTCTTCTTTGTCAGAGTATTTTACTACCATGAATAGAACTCTTCCTGTCTCACTATCACTGACTTCATCTTCATCTGATGATGAGATATCTTCTTTGGTGCATAAGATTTTCTTGAAAACTTTCTTTGTAGTTCTTCTGCCTTTATATGCGTGTTTTCCTTTTGAGTAACCTTCATCATTTCTCTTTTTATTATGAGGACATTTGTTAGAAAAATGACCAATACCATACCAATTAAAACAAATTAAAGGAAGCTTACTTCTATACCTACTGTTGGTTCCCTTGTTCAGTGTTTTGATGAAGTTGGCCACTTCTTCATCATCTTCTGAGACGTCATTGTTGTTGTTATATTCTTCTTGTTTCTTTTTATTTTTCTTTGATCGTTTGGATGATTTGAAGGTTGCTTCTTTTACATCTGGATTTTCCTGTTTAGTTCTCATTTCATATGCTGTGAAGATTCTATGTAGTTCATCCATGCTTATTGAGTTTAGATTCGATCTTTATTCTAGTACTGATATCTTAGGGTTAAATCTCATAGGAAGAGATCTTATTACCTTTTGAACAATTACAAATTCTTCGATTTCTTCTCCCAATCCTATGATTGCATTCACTATTTCATCGACTCATAAGAAGTAGGATGCAATATTCTTATCTTCCTTCATTTTTAGTTGTTCAAACTGACCTCTGTAAGTTTGAAGCTTTGTTGCTTTGACTTTTGTATCTCCTTCATAAATATTTCGAAGCTTGTCCCAAATATCTTTAGTAGATTTACAATGTGAAACTTTGGTGAATACCATATCACTGAGACCATTCAAAAGTGCATTTTTGGCTTTGGAATTGTTCTCACCGATTTTCACTGCTTTGTCATTTGTTAGTGGAACTATTGGTGTTGTGTATCCATCTATAATTGATTGCCAAACTTGGAATCCTTGTGCATGTATATATGTATTCATCCTTATGCTCCAAAAACCATACTTCTGTCCATCAAATTGTGGTATTCCATTTTTATACAAGTTGGTACTCTCCATGATCTACCTTTCAGTGCTTAAATTGATTTCTAAAGGAACCTGCTCTGATACCAATTGTTGGATTACTGAGAGGGGGGTGAATCAGTAATAGCGTAATTATAATCCTTTTTATCCAAATAATCCAAGTTTTATATCAATGTATAGTTATTATCTAATAATGAGCAATAAGAAATGAACAATCACACACATACACAGTACACCAATGTTTTACGTGGAAACCCAAATCAGGAGAAAACCACAGAATGCTTTTTCTTATATATCCTGAAGAATTACATTAATTGGAAGCACCAAATTCCTTTATAATGAGCAATAAGAAATGAACAAACATACACATACATAGTACACCAATGTTTTACGTGGAAACCCAAATCGGGAGAAAACCACATAATGTTTTGTCTTGCATGTCTTGAAGAATTACATTCATTGGAAGCACCAACTTCCTTTGTTTTCCAGCTGCAACTGGAAGGAGGCTCCAACCCCCTAGTTTCTCAGGCTACAACCTGAGGGAAGCTCCA
>JZKD02S0646895.1:150166-160778 GCA_000966675.3 Picea glauca | reverse complement strand
TTTTCCCGGTTGAGGGTTTCCGGTAAAGATATCTGTGTATTCTGTGTATGAGCCATTGATTAATTTCTGTATTGCTTAAGAATATATATGCATTGCTTTACTTCGCAGGTTTAAACTTACAAAGATGAAGAGAAAGACTTCGCCCATAGATTCAACCAAAAGAGGGTTTCTTTTCATCCCACAAGCACTTAGCAGGCACTACAGAGACCCAAGAAGGCTCAACAAGCATCAAATCCCACCCATCAAACACCAGACCAAGCAAACAGAAAAGGAAAATAGGTGTACGCAACTGTTCAGGGAAACAAAGCGTATATATGCAACTTGCAATGAGACATCCAGTGTGTATACGTGATTGTCAAGGAAAAAGGTGCGTATATGCTTTAAAACAAAGCCAAACAAGGGAAAAAGGATGAAAACTTAGACCCAGAGTGAACAAGAGATGTCAAGCAATGATATGATAAGAACCATAGTAGAACCGAGAGAAATCTAAGGACAAAAGTAATTCAAACCCTAAGAAAGAAGATCCATCCCCAGTATGGTTTCCAATTCTATTATGAGGAAAATTGATGCAGGAGCATCATACGTAGCCAAGCAAGCATAAAGGCAGAAGAGAGCTGGAAAATCACCAACGCACATTTTGAAATGTTTTGAAAAACTAATGAGCAGATATTAATGTAATATCTAGGGGAAGCATACTTACATTTATATCTAGATGTTGTAAACAGATCTGGAGCGATTGCTCTCATCTGTCGAATGTAATAGGCATTTAATTCTGTTTAATGAAGGTAGGTAGATTTGATTTAATAGATTAGACAGTTTAGAAGCGTAGGAGGGAAAACGGATATAGACACCCTCACCCTTGTATCATTGTAACAGGAACATTATGATCATTCAGATTTCATAAGTTGTAGAGATGTAGTAGAGAACTGTAGAGAAGAACCCATGTACAGGAGCACTTGAGTTAATATATAAATCTTTGACTCAATTTTCATGGTGTTATGATGCTTACTGTTTACATTTGTTAAATGGTATGTTTACATTTGTTTTATTTCCTTTGTTATGCATTTGTTTCAATGTTGTGTTGTGTGTATGATTTCATGTTGAGTGTATGAAGTCTGAGAGAGGAGAAGAATGAGTTTCAATTGTTTCTCTTCATGAGAATTCCTGTAAAGAGTGCAGTGAACGTCTGCAAGGTGTGCGTTGACGAAGGTCTAAGTTTTATCTCAGAAAGCCCATGAGAGATATCGTTGTTCTCATAACTAGCAGAAGTGCAGGTGAGGCACAGAGCCATGCAAGGTGTGCATAGGCTGATTGAAGCCTTAGAACTTACCAACTAAGGTGAAGGTAGAAGGAATATTGTTGTAAAGAGTGCACAGGGTCGAAGACTCAAATAACTAGAGGTCATTTGAAAGTTTCCGCAAGGAGTGCGAGCAGGATTCCTTTTGGAGGCTTGAGTTTGCAAGTGAAGAGATCAGGAGGGATAGCAACTTTGAAGTGTTCAAACGAAGGTGGATATTGAAATCATCTCACAGAATTCAAGTTCAGGTGGAAGGACGCCAAGTCATTTTGGCCAGAGATCCTTAACGAAGAGTGAACAAACGATGAAATTACTTCGTGGAAGAAGTGATGAAAATCTCGTGGACCATTGGATCTCACAAATCTGTGAGAAGGTTAAGGCTGAGTGTCTTTTAGCATTCAAAAGCTCAGGGGGAGTAGCGACCATTGGATGAGGAGCAACAGGAGCCGTTGATTCCCCTTTGGAGTGGAATTTCGACATTTCGGGGTTCGGCATTTTGGCAATTCCGATGACAAGGAGTTGGGGCACTTTGCGTTGAAAACCCCAAAGTCGTGGATCACGATGTGTCTTTGGAGTGGAACTTCGACATTCCGACATTTAGGGATCTGGGGAGTAGAGGAGACTGTGACTTGGGAATTGAGAGTTTCAAACTCCTGGTTCGTGGAATCCTGAAAGATCCAGAGCCATCAGATCAAGGAAGATCTCAGCCATAGATTACGTGGGAGGTGAGGCTTCAAGAATTTGGAAACCGAAGTTTTGAAAGGGAAGGAACCTCTCTGCTGTGGAATTTCACGAGTCAGGAAATCCCAAAAAGCGAAAGGGAAAATTCCTGAAAGGTTGAGGGACAATAACTGTTGGGCCCAATCGGGTTTTTGGGGTTTCGATACTCAAGAGGTAGAGTTGCATGGTCAACACAACTCCTAAAATCATGAAGAGAGAAACATCGAAAGGTGGGTCCAAAGTATTAGTCATAGGATACGTGCGACGAAAGTCAAAGGAGTGGTCAAGGTTCGGCAAAAATCCCGAAAGGCCATCGATCTCACCAAAGGAGAAATTTCAGAATTTGGGAAATCATAAGGGAAAAGGAACGATTGTTGGATGTTCGCTCAAGTCCCCAAAAGCCGAAATTGGTGGGTAACAAGCGGTGGGTATTCGGTGCATTGAAGGAGTCAACCTTCATTGACATTTCAGGTTCCATAGGTTGAAGAGTCAAGGAACTTACATCAGGATTCGCGGAGTCACAAAATCCGAAATTCCTTTTTCGGTAAAAGTCCCGATCATATTTGTTGATCAAGTTTGTAGAGTTAGTGCCCAGTGTTTGATCACGCAGGTATAATGCGTAAGGAACTGTGGATACACCCTTGTGTGTGTGAGATATTCCCTGTGGGGAAATTGAAGAGTCAATCTAAATCAGGGAAAAGTTTAGAATGATCCTAAGACCGGGAGGTCACGCAGAACCTGCTGAGGCAGGGGGTGTTGCGCCAAAAATCTCTCTATGGCTAGGGTGAACCACAACATATAGGAATGACTACAGAAATCAACTCTATCCCAACAATATGATATAAAAACCAATGTGCAAGGGAGATAAGAAATAGGCCTACCTCATCCAGATGTTCGATGGTGTCCACCATTGAGCACTTTGACCAAAAGCTATATATACCTGCAACAAGTTCTCAACAAATAAGCAAAAACAAGCATATGGTGGAAATATAAAAGGTTAGCACATTAGATAGCATAATCCATCAATACACATAACAAATACACCCATGGATAATAATTCATATATTTGCAAGACATCAATTGGACGGGAAGAGAGTATTTCTATTAATAAATGATTAACAGAAGTGAAAATATTATAGACTTTTGTGTCGGCACGGTTCGGAACCGAGAAACTAAGTTCCTTCCAGCTAGGCCTCCACCACTTCAATCCTCCACCAAAGGCAAGCTCATAGAAGGGAGACAATGGGGTTATCCATCAATAAGGGAAGATCTTGGGGGATAAACATTGTGTTCAAAATTAAATGACAAAGGGATGCAGACTCAATATGAAGTAAATAATTTATCCAGAGTAAATTTGCTCTCAAAGTTGAATTCTTCTCCTTTTCCATAGCTCGGAATTGGCCTCTTTATAGCCTTCAACATGCAACTGAAGGGCCAAGTCGGAATGTTTCCAGTATATGTAAGGCCAAGGATCAGAGATCTCCTCTCGTGACATGGAAACCCGACATTTAATTTTGATTTTTTGGCACAAATTCCAATGTACGCGGGCTGTAGTGGATCAGCTTGTGTATATGCTTGTTGTATAAGGTGCAAGATGTGTACAAGTGGAAAAATTTGTATTTTTGTCTCTGGATTCTAGTAACAGGGAAGATAAGTCTACATAGGGAAATGGAATAAGGCTCTCTCTACAATATTGCATAGGTTGAGGAAAATATTTCTCTAACAAGTTGTTTGGTATATTTTTACATGGATCTGCAATGTAACCATGTGCACAAAGTGAGTACAGATTGTAATATTCTCAGGAGCAACTAGTTCCTCCAACTGGGTCTCCATTACTCCACTTCTGGGTATTATAATGTATTTCGACCATCACAAATACTCATCTAACCTCAGACATTAGGGGGGCATCTGTTATAGCAATATTTACCTCACCCTATGCAAATTTTCTTAGAAGGCCTTTTTCCATTTCCCTATGCAGACTTGAAGTCCCTTTTTGCAAATCTGAGAGATAAAAATAATATTTTTCCACATATACATGCCCTAACTATTATACAATGTGTGTATACACAGGTTGCACCATTAAAACCTGAGTACATAGGGTTTTGTGCCCAAAATTAAAAAATAGTGTCAGGTTTCCATGTCACGTCATGGGATCCATGATCTTTGACCTTCCATATACTGGAAACATTTCGAATCATCCCTTCAATTCCATTTGAAGGCTATAAATGGGCCATATCCAAGATGTGGAAAAGAAGAGAAGAATTCAACTTTGAGAGAAAAGTTACTTTGAAGAAATTATTCACTTCATATTGAATCTGCATCCCTTTCTCCTTTTAAGTCTCAACACATTGCTCAACACCCAAGATCTTCCCTACTTGATTGAGAACCTCATTGTATCTCTTATATGAGCTTGCCTTTGGTGGAGGATTGAAGTGGTGGAGGCCCAGTTGGAAGGGACTTAGTTTCTCGGTTCTGAACCATGTCGACATGGAAGTTTGCAATTCATTCACTTCTGTTGATTACATTTTAATAGAAATACTCTTTTCTCATCCAATTAATATCTTGAAAATATTTGAATTGTTATTCCATGGGAATATTTGTTATGAATGTTGATGGATTATACTATTGAATGTGATAAATTTATATATTATCACCATATGCTTTTGTTTCTTGGTTTTTGAGGACAAGTTGTGGGTGTATTGCTTTGAGTCAAGTGCTCAACGGTGGACTTCATCGAACATCTAGACGAGGTAGGCTCTTTATCTTGTCTTGTTAGCATATTTGTTCATATAGCATACTTGGGATTAGAGTTGATTTCTGCAGTCATTTCCGTCTGTTTTGGTTTACCCCATGCCATAGAGAAATTTTCCTCGTAACAAAAAATGAAGCAGAATATGAACATACTTCGTTGTTCCTCGAGCTCGTTAAAACATGAAGAGTCATATTTTGAGTGATAGTTTACCCTTTTTTTGGACTCATAAGACTAACTACAATAAATGTATACTCTATTCAATCATGACAAGAAGAGTTATCCCTTGTATGTTTTTACACTTTTTCGGGCTTGGGGGACTAAATTTATGAAAAAGAACATCCATGAAGTTTTCTTTAAGATATTTTCAAACTCTCTAAACATGAAATGACCATCTATTTTTCTTTCTTTGGACTCATAAAACATGCATTGAAGGACCCATATGAGATCAAACCCCTCCTTCAGGTTCGTTGAACATATGATGAGGGACTCATAAAAAATGAGCTATATCGAGAATCTATTATGCTCCTCAAGCTCGTTAAAAAGTAAAGAGGTACTCACCAATCATGGTGGGGGGGGATTGAAAGAAGTGGCTTAAGTTTTTGGAAAGAATCATGGTAGTTGCTTGTTTTCACCCTTGAACATGGTACCTATATGCATCTTGTATTACAGTTGGGTAATTTTCTTGTCTACGAGTCATACCAATCCCATGAGTCCTCATACTCCTTCAACTCACCCGAAGAGTTCCCTGGTGATCATCAAACTATGTTTTGGTCTACCTCTCATTCGAGTCAATGTTGCCAAGTCACTTGTCGTGCCTCACAATGTTCAAGGGAAGTTTCACCTCAAACCAACCATATTTTAGTATTACCATCTTTCATCCTCATGTCAGTCCACACTCATTTGATTTATAATCTTACATCACTTTCCTGTGTCAGTTTCTTGTCGATAATGGGGGATGCATCATGGCCTTCATTCGATGAGTATATTCATGTTGACTTCAACACATTATCCAGGAATTAGACTTAGAAACCAATTAGTACCTTGTCATCATTGGTGATTTCCCTTGCACTTGTTAATGTTATACATTAACGACCGGTAATGGCCACTCGATCTGGTCAAAGTCTTCTTCCGTAGTAAATGGCATGTCTTCTGGAGAATACTCTTGAAGAGTTTGTATCACATCTTTTTGTATTTCATTCACAGTAGGAGCAACATCTTGTACATGGGTTCCAGTTATTGGCACATTGAGTAATCGTCCAGTTGTTCCATCTTTCAGAGGAAACCGCAGAAAACTGAGATCCATTTCAAGGGACCCGCCTATCATTGCACCGAACTTCCTAGACAAAAGCATTCCCCACACATCCAAGACATCAACAACTATAATGTCTATGCGAACTATCTTCTCGGGGAATTCCTTCAGTTGTACTTCGATGTTTTCAATTACACCATGTGTGGGTATAGCTTTGGATTCAAATCCACACACGTTTCTATAAGGCCTGGTTACCTTCAGGCCCATCTGTTGCATGACTTTAAGAGACATCATGTTTGCACCAACACCTGTATCTAGCATGCAATTTTTGAGATATTTATTGTTCATCATAAGAGTCATGAAGAAAGGAGGATTTTCACCGTAGTGGATTCTGAAATGATTTGCTTGCAACATAATTGGGGGGTCCATAGGCTCAGTCGTTCCTGAAAATAAGGTGTTGAAGCGTTCTTTAATAAAAGGGATTTTAATGGCTTCTTTCAGAGGAACATTCACATGCATTTTCGACAAATCTCCTTCAAGTTCAAAATCAAGGGTAATCTTGTCAGCTTTGGGATTTTTAGGAGGAGGAACTTCAGAAGATTTTGACTGAGCACTAGTAGGTTGGCTTGGGTTCCTTCTCCGATATACTTGGACTTCTTGCTTCTTCAGCTTCTCACGTGATTCTTGGTCCAAGTTGTTGATTATTGCTAACCTTGCTGCTCGGGTTGCTTCCTTCAGGGCTTGTTGATGTTCTGCATCAGTGATGTTTATCTGAGGGCAATCTGAGAAGCAGTCAAAGTTGTTGACTTGTTGCTGGCTGGTGTTATATGGACACTCATTCTACCAATGTGCTTCAATGCACTCCAGACACCAGGGATTTTCATCAACAACATTTGCAGAGGCCAAAGTATTTGGGACTTCATTTTCATTCTTCGGTTTGTAATTTTGATTCCCCTTTTGGAATGGCCCTTTGAATGGAGGTCTGGGTGCCTGGGTCTGGGATTTCTCAAGTCTCACGATCCGGTTCATCATTTCCTCTTGATTCTTCATGATGCTATCTACTGAAGGTTGTAGCTTACTAATACTGGTGCATAGATCTGAAGCAGGCTCAACATTGTGTACTGTTTTCTGCTTGATGTCTATTTTCCCCCTAGGGTTGGCAAAAGGCTCAATCTTGGATGAAAGAAGATTTCCTTCAATCTTTGTTGCAAGCTCTTGGGCTTCTTGAATAGATTGAGGGTCTTTGTCTCTGAGGAGATACCCTAATTGGCCATTGAAAGATCTAGTATAAATGTGAATGAGGTAATCATCTTTCAGATGATGGCTTGGGGGAATTCGTTGGAGTAAAGCTTCGAATTTGGTATGAAACTCCCGAATAGATTCATTCTCACGTCTGGCAATGCCATTCAGTCGGGCGAGTAGCATGTTTGGGTCTTCCTTGATACTCCATCTTCTGAGGAAGATATCTTCAAGTCTATCCATAGTCTTAATGCTTCTGTCAGGAAAGCCAAGATACCAACGTCTTGCAGCATCATACAGAGTAGCAGAGAAGAGATTCATGACCAATTCTTCAGCATCATCAGCAATGGGGTGAAGCTGAAAAAATGCCCAGAAGTTACTCATATGCTCTTCGGCACTAGTAGCATCAGTGCCAGTAAACTTAGGCAACCACTTCTCATACTTAGGTGGCATTTGCCTAGGGTAACCAGGTATGGAAGACATGTCTAAAGGCTTGAACAAGGTAGATGGCCATTGTCTCTGATTGTTGACTGGGTTTGTAGTACCGGTCTGAGAAGTAGACATGTTTAAAGGAAGTCTCTTTCCAAAAGGTGACTTGACAACAGGTGAATTAGGAGGAGGCTTCCTTCTGAAAGCTAGAGGAGGGTTATTGAACCTCCTTTTGGTTTGTGGAGTCGCCAGATAGTTTTCCTAAAACTACCAAACAATAGGGGGAAAAAGTTGTAGTGGAGTCGCCAGGTAAGGTTGTAAGAAAAGGTCTTTGAGGAAAGTCTTACAAAAAGATTTGTCGTTGAGGAAGATTGACTCAGTGTTCCCCGACAACGGCGCCAAAATGTTATCGCTCAGTTTGTAGTCTAGGTCAAGTAGCTGAAAGGTAAGGGTCAAACTAGTGTAACAGGAGCTTCCCCAACCACTATCACCTCGATGGGGGGATCTTTCTATTCAGGGTTGCTAAACCCAAGGGAGACGTCCCTAGTAATCTGGGGTTTTCAAAGGGAAAAGGTCTAAAGGATCAAGGTAAGTTTTCCCTTTCACAGATTACTGCCAAGAAGATAGTCAAGAAGAAGATGAACCACATAAAGGACACCTATTTGCGAGAGAAGGCAACAATAAAAACTAATGCATGCAAGTAGTGGTTAGCACTTCATAGATTAATGACTATCAACATTCTATATACATGAGCATAGATAGCAGTAATTATTGACGAATTCAATGATTGAAAAAAATGACTATGGCTTATAATATTAATTCTCAATAAACACTGGAAATGATATAACATTCAATGTATAAATCAATCTTTGAATTAACACCATGCATCAAATATCATTAAATGCTCATTCAAGACAAGATTGTTGCGTCAAGCTTACTAGGGGTGACATCAGCCTTGTTATAGGATTAGTTCTATAGACAAAGAGCTCAACGTTTTGCAAATAGGCCAATGAAAATTATCAACACATCAATGTCTATTATCAGATGACTAAGACACAACATATTTGATCAACCCAAAGTTCAAACTAGGCATGACGTTATCATCAAATTAGGGTTAGTGAGACGTTAGGGGTAGTTAGGGTTTCAATTTTAAGAAGTTTGAGAGTGTTGTTTTGGCACAAGAACTTCAACGTTGGAGAGTTATACTAGTGCCTTGGGGTATTATGGAGTCAAGAAGGAAGAGCTAAGTCTCAGGAGAATATAAATCTAAGGACAAGAGAGTTAGGCTTTATGGTGCTGCAATGGCAGGGCCATAGAGTCAAAACCATAAGGGGAGGAGGCTCATTCCGGTGTTGCTTAAGCAAGGCCTCATGCTCCTCCCTCTTTCCTTAAAAATACTTGGCAAAATGGATAGCTTCAAAACATAAATCTAAGGGTGAAAAGTGTTGCAAAGGCAAGGCCCTTCAAACCCTAAAAGTCAAAACCGTAGGTGTAAAATTAATTAGGCCTAGGACGTCTTCTTTCTTCAACTTATGTTCAAAATCTAACTCAGAAAAATGGGAACTAGTGTAGCAACGACTAGGCTATATCCTCCTTAATCAATGGCTAAAACAAATTTTCTATCATGGGGACATGTAGCAAGGACCTACTTGTGTTCTTGCTACCTAGGGTTTCAATGATTAAGCAAAATAACAACAATGTAACAATAAATGCAAGAGATTTAACCTACAACCATTCATTTAAGAAATTTTGCATGAGAAATACACTTACAAATCATGAAGAGCTTATCACACCCTAGTTGTAAACCTTCCAAATGATAGAAAACACCATAAACATGCCAAAGATGATCCTCCACAAGAGTTGCGCTTCACTTCCAAGAGAAAAAATCCCAAGACAAAGACTAAAAATGATTCTGTCACAAGAGAGTTTAGTTGTGTTCTTTTAAAATGAGAGGCAACGTCCTCTCTTTATATCATCCAAATGACCTTTAATTAGAAAAATATGTCATTAAAACAACCAACAAGGCTGACTAACAATATTACATTGTTTTTTACATTAAATGCTAAAACTGTCACAATATGAGCTCAAAAGGGAGACGTCAGGCCCCTCTGAGGGAGACGTTGGCCCTTTTTGGGCAAGATAAACATCTAGGAAGCAAAACGTTGGCCCCTCTAGGGCTCCTGTAAGTTTCCACATGTGCCAAATGATCCCAGCACACTTCCACATGCTCCAGAAAACGTCCAGCTGCCTCAGGTGACGTTCTGTCCATAAAAAACAATCATCCCATCTGCAGTGGGTGATCCCCCCTAGGCCGGGCTCTGCCAAAGTGTCCTGGGTAGGGACGTCCTTCTTATTTCTCGTGCAATGGATCATCATGAAGTTGTCCTGCCTCTGCCATCCCAACAACCATATGATGGGCTCTTCAGCCCCATGGAGGTCCGAGCTAATTATATCCCCATGTGTACCGGTCCTCTGGCATCTGTCCGTCGGGTATGGTCCTACACATCAAAGACTACGCCCTCCATGGGCTCATCAGTCCTCAGGATCATAGCAATGTCAATCATATTTCATCATTAAAATTTTCAAATACATGCATGAAATCCCTAGCACATCATCTAAGAGCTCAAAGACATTACACAGATCAACTATACAAAGCTGAAGAAAACCGACAGAATAACCTATTGGGATGATACCCACAAGAGAAGGAAAGTTTCCTCAGAGGATCATTCAAGCCATGTTTTATGAGGTGGTATGGTTTAGGGATGTCCAGTCACAGTAATACCAAGGGAAGGTGTTGTCTATGGGTGCCTTTGTAGGAGGTGAGCTGTACCCGTCATGGATGCATTTTTTCCAAGCCCCTTTATTTGCCTTTATTTTTCATTTATTCTTTTCTTTCTTTTTTACTTCAAGGTCTGACCAGAGGACA
>JZKD02S0646895.1:78240-88916 GCA_000966675.3 Picea glauca | reverse complement strand
ATGTCAAATCGACTTGGGAGCCGATCCATTAGTGGTTGGGAGGCCGACCAGCTTCATAAATGCGCCATTTGGCAGGCGCGCGGGTTTTTCACCCCACAGCCGCGCATATGCGCTCTAGATACGAAGATTTTGCGCACGCACGCGCGCTTAGTGGGTGCATAGCGCTTTTTAAGTTTTTGGCCATTTTGCATAGTTTTGACCCTTTTGCTGTGCTGTGTAATTAATCCTTGTGCCATGAATGACTGTTTTTCTGTGCTGATGATGCGGAGTTCTTGTCACCCTGTGCAGACGAAATTTTAGTGATAACAATGGCCATGCTACAAAATTATTCAAAATAATCTTCTACACATATTTTATTTTACTTCAACTTCTCTAATCTTCTTACCTCCAATGTGATGACCATCTTCTCCCAATTATGGATCTTTTCTTTACCTCTCCATTTTCTATCCTCTATGTTGGAAATATTGTTTTCATTGATGTAAAAGACATGGGGATCCTACAGATGTCCAATATAAATATTGCAAGCCTACAGATGTATAAGAAAAATATTGCAATATGGAGATTATTGAAAGTATTTCTTTTTGTTTTTTTATGGTTGGTTTGGATACCCTATCTTTGAATGAATTTTTACCATACATACCTAGCTCAAATGGGAGCACAAGTTATATGGTTGGAAATATTATTCTGATGCCTTTACAACTGTATATGGCATTCCCTCTAACTCCTTAGGAATGAGGAGATATGAAATTTATGTCTGAAAACTGAGCCAAAAAATTGTCTGAAAACCAAGCCAGAAAAATGAGGTCTATTATGCCAATATTAACAATTCGGCCCTGAAAGTGGGGATAGAATTACTATAAATACAATACATATGTGTGCATTCCTAGAGAAACCAAGAAAGAGATCAAGTATGAGGTGCGCAGAAGTGATCTGAGGTGCGCTAAAGGAGTTGGGGTGTCGTTTTTGGATCTAAATGTGTGCAAGAGAAGTCTAAGGGATTTTATTGGGGTCTTTCTTGTTCTCAAGATGCACTATAGGTCTGTGATGTTGTCGTGTGTTCTATTCTGAGGTTATGATGTTTTCGTATGTGCTACTCTGATGTTGTGTTGTTGTCGTCATTGTGATGCTTCCATGTGTGTTATTCTAAGGTTGTGATGTTGTCGTGTGCACTATTCTAAGGTTGTGATGTTGTCTCCAGGGATTATATTTTGGAATGATTCTATGTGGTTGGCTAGGGCATGAATGCTACATGTGACTAGGGTTTTAAATATTGTATGTGGAATGAAGCATGTAGATGAAGTCAGAAGTACTCTGTGTATGAAGATCTTGGATTGGTGTATACACATATCTTGTTGAGTTCGTGGTCAGGTAATAGTTCAAGGATGATTTTAGGGGTTAAATTTCTCTCATGGGCTAATTTTCCATGGTTTTTACAAAAATGAGATTCGCTATTTTAAAAATGATTCGCCCAAATTCTATAGTATAAAATTATTTTACCTTAAAAATCGCCAAAATTTTATAAAATCTATATAAAATCCTTAGAAATTTGAACATTTTTACAAAAATAATGCCAATCATTTATAGTTGGTATATGAAGGATTAGTAAGATTCATCAAGGTTTCTACATTTTAAAATAAATTTCCATCCTTAAAATCATCCTTTCTAGTTGGTGTTTGCAAATATTGTAATAGTAGGTTGGTGAACTATAGGTGTTGTTGGCTTGGTGCTCAATTAAGGAGATTAGTGTGTCTAGTAGGTTGGTTCCTACATCTTGCTAAGTTGGTTCTTATTAAAGGATATTGGTGTCTCCAATAGGTTGGTTCCTGTTATCCCCCACTTTCAGGGATAACTAGGAGATTATGTCTCGAGGCCCATAGGTCCTAGACATGGAGTACCGAGAGCCAGATGGAATTGAGCATGGCACTAGAGGGCCCATCTTTTCTCCCTTTCAGCACCTCCACTTGGTCAGTAGCAACAACATCCATCACCTTTGGCTTGGTCCTGCATCAGAGATGGTTCTTGCTCCATGACGTAATGAGTCCGGGTATCATGGTATGTGTCACTCTGATCCTCAAAACCTTTGAATATGTGAATTTAATTCCTTTTGTTTCTAAAAAATGCTTGGATATTACACTTGTCCACTTTATCATGTCTTGGGGGAATGACAGGATGCCCTAGTAAGCCTGTGTCCATATATTTTGGTTTTCCACTGGGGGATTTCTGAAAATTCATTGTTCACTCCCGTCATATTACTACTTTTTCATGCTATTTCCTGCTCATCTATCCCATTACATTTTTTTGGGCATTGGGTTGGCCAATAATTTAAGTGTTGCACCTTTCCTTGTGGGAAGAAGGGGCTAAAGGCCCAGAAGGTAAAAGCAAGCTGGTAAAAGATAAAAGCCTAAAAAAAAACCTCGAGATGCTTCACCCAGGGATCCCCGAGAAAGAAGTAAAAAGCTTCTCATCAAGAAACAAGAGGGACCCAATAAAAATAATAAAACAAGACCTAGTTAGAGGATAGGGGGTCTCATCACGATCCATCCTATTAGGTCCATGGGTACCTAGCAGTATGACACTACTAGAATTTGGTTACCACACCAGGGTAGTGGTTATTGGTTGCATGGTCAAGAGAAAGGGGGTCTCATCACGAGCCAACCTTCTCATTTATGTGAAAGTACTTGTGGGTAACATTTCCACCACTGGTCACCACACCAGGGAAGTGTCCCCTAATTAGCCTATTGAAATAAAAAATGAATAAAGAAAAAAAGAATAAAGTCATGAATGGGTTTGGAAAAAATTGCATCCAGGACAGGTGCAGGTCGCCTTCTACAAAGGCACCCATGGGTAAATATCCACATTTCCCTACTCCCAGTGCACCCCTTGTTAGGACATCCCTTATCCACCTCACCCACTTACATGACTTGGATTTAGTCTTTTCTGGGAAATTTCCTTTTCCAGTGGACACTAGCCCAATAGGACGCTCTGTCATTTTCCCCAAACTTGTATTGCAGACTTGTATAATGTATTTCAACATTTAACTGGGGTAATAGGGGTTGTATGCACATGTTTAATAATATTGATGATGAGATGTGATTGACATTGCTATGATCCCTGTGAATTATGAGCCCATGGAGGGCGTAGTTGTTGATGTGCAAGATCATGCCCAGTGGACAGGTCCACATGGGGAGATGATCAATTTGGACCTCCATGGGGCTGAAGAGCCCACCCGATGGATGTTGAGACCCCAGAAGGGGGCAGAGACAGGGCAGAGAATTTGTGCCAAGGAGAAGCAGAAGAATCCACCAGAGGCAACTGAGCAGACCTATACCTAGGGGAGTTGAGCCCTCTCCACTGGAACGTTGGCCTTGGAAGGCCCAATATGTCTCCCAGGAATCCCATGACGTCACCCAACAATATGGACATTTTGGGAGGCAACTTTGGCAGTTTTGGCACGTGTGGAAGCTTGGAGAAGCCTAAGGAGGGTTAATGTTTCACTCCTGGAGGCTGCATTTTGCCTAAAAGGGGCTAACCTAACCCTAGAAAGAGAATGACATCTCTCTATTTCTCGATTAGGTTTTTAATTTAAACATTTAATGTAAAATAGTATGATTTTAGTGTTTTGGCATTGTTGGCCTTTTTATGACCTAAAAAGTAAATTTAGGTATTCTACTGTATAAATTGAGGGTTTTCACCTTCATTGTTTCATCCTCTTTCACTCACTCATTAGTGAGGTCTAAAATTTGCACTACCTTTGGATTTATTGGCTGAAATTGTGAGGCGCACTTGTTGAAGGAAGACATTTTGTTGTCATTTTTGGATTTCTCTTGGTGGAAGGTATTACAACTAGGGTTTTGCTATGTGATTTCTTGGTTAAATGTACATGAATTTTTTCAAAACTTCTTGATTGAATGGTTGTAGTGTTATTTTTCTTGAATTTATTATTATTATTTGTTGAATCAAAACCTAGGTGATAAGCACACATTGAAGGTCCTTGTCTCATGTTCGTGCCAAGGTTTTAAGCCATTTTATTTGCTAAAGTAAGATAGAGCCTTGCCTTAGAAACACTCTATTCTTTATTTCTATCATTTTGATTTGTTGAAGAGGATAGAGCCTTTCCATAGCAACACTCCATCCATATTCTTCCTACTAGTCATTTTCTTATTTGTTGATCTAAGAATAAGAAAATGCACCAAGGCCTAGTTCCCCTACACCTTGGTGAGCCAATTTTCCCTAGGGTTTGCCTAGTAAAGCCTTGCTTTAGCAACACATTGCTTACAAACCCTCTTGTCTTACCTCTTATCAACCATTATTCAAGCCATTTGTTGCCACTAATATGAGGAAGGAGGAGAGAGCACTAAGGCCTAGGTTTTCTACACCAAAGTGAGCCTCTCTCCCCTAGGGTTTTATCCTTGAGGCCTTGCCGTAGAAACACCTCAAGGTTTAACTCTCTTGTCCTTAGTTTTACCTTTTTCACTTGATGCTTCAGCTTTTGCATCCTCCTTTTGACTCCATATACCCTAGGAACACATTGATCTAAGGCCACATGTGTTGAGTAACTTGATCCTACAAACTTCCAATACTTTCGAACAAACCCTAACCATTATTAACCCTAGCCTAGAGTAATTCTACTAAACCTAGTGTTTTCGTCATCTTCTTGTGTTATAAACACCTTTGTGCAGCTTTCGTTTTACTTCGAAAGCAATTAAATGGTTGGTTAATGCATTATCTATGACATGTTTATTTTGTTACATTGAATGCCAAGTTTCTTTAAGTTTATTGAGAAGTAATATTGTAGTCATTTCTATTGTACAAACGTTGATTTACTTCACCAAATACTATTGCTCAATTTCTTATTATTAGAAAGATCATTGATTATATGAATTACTAACCAGCAAGCAAGCTTGCACATATAATTTCTTGTTGCTTTGTCTCGGGTAGGTACTCTTATTAGTTATTACTTCCGGTTATCTTTATTGGCTATAAGACGGAATTTCTGATCAGGTGGTGACATGTGAGGGGGATTATTATCACTTAGCCTTACTAAATCGTTTTCCTTCTCAAAACCCCAGGTCACCGAGGACGTCTCCCTTGGGCCTTACCTCCCTAAATAGAAAGAACCTTCCCATCGAGGTGACAGTAGGTGGGATTGGTTCAGTTACACCAGTTTGACCTCTTTTCATCAATTCATTATCCTAACTACAAATTGCATGGTAACATTTTGGCGTCATTGCCGGGGACACTGAGTAAAACCTTCTTCAAGATGACATTTTTCGGTAAGAGTTTCCTCTAGAGTATTTACCTTACAATCTTACCAAGCAAATCCACTTAGGGTGTTTTCCCTTTCTTTGATGATTTCAAGAAAATTATATAGCGACTCCGCAAATAGATAATGAGGACTCGTAGTGGGCGTCAATAGATACCTTCATCTACTACTATAGCATCTACAAATCTTGTCATCCCCGTGAGTTCTCCCAAATGGTGTCATAAGGAACTCTTTGGTCCTTTGGACTTGGCTAACACCCAAGGGGGATTACATGATCTACTCAATAAGGTCGACTCCTGGATACCTAATTTTTCAGGAGAAAAGGGACCCTGTGGAAACTCTCATTGGACCAAGTTTTGTGAAGGGTTTTAGTTTCACCAATCCGGACAAGAACACACTGATGTATTTACAAGGCTCTTTGTGAGCTCACTCACTAGAAGTGCCAAAAAGTGGATTAACAAACTCCAAAAAGGAAGCATCAAAATCCTTGAAGATATTGAACAAATATTTAAGAAAAGTTGGTGTGAAAAGGAAATCATGGATTCCCTTTACTCTCAATTCCTTGAAGCCTGCAAACAAACAAATGAAGACGTTAGGGGATTTAATGATAGGTTGAATACTCTTCTTCACAAACTTGAGGCCAATTTCCTACCTAAGAGAATGATTCTCCAACATTACCTCGACTCCTTTGAAGGGATCTTACAACTCACCTTCAAGAATCGTTTCCCTGCAAACCTAGAAGAAGCTCAATATGTTTCCTGCCAAATTGAAGAGAACCTCAAGTTTAGCAGCCTCGCCCATCAGGTCAACCTTTTGAACAATGATGACATCTGGGGAGTAAATAAGGAAATCATGGAAGGACCAGAGCATGACCTCCTGGAGACTCTAGAGTTGGAAAACAATTCTCTCTAGAGGAAATGGAGCACAGGTTTCTCAAACATGAAACATGCCCTAAACTTTTCAAGACAACATGAACCATCCGAGGGTCTAAGTATGGATACTCGTGAAAAACCTAATTTTGAATATTCCTTATTCATATTGACCACACCAACTCAAATCCAATAAAGTCAAGATATGAGTGAGCTCGGATTTGAATACTTTGGCCAAACCAATGAGGACTCATAAATGAAGTCTGAAGAGCCCCAGGTGCATACTAGCAATCAAACCCAACCTCCCAGTAATGGCACCAACCTGAGCACTAGTATGTCCTATATATTGCAAACGGTTAAAATGATTCGTGAAATGTTTGAAATCCCTTTTCTGGCAAAGAAAAACCCAGATGACAAATTATCGTTCGAAGGAACTTCCACACTATTACAAACTGGTTATTTTGAGCAAGATGAGAAAACACCCTTTTCCTTGTTAACGGATGATCTTGAACCTAGTGACTATAATTGTTAGGGTCCTAACCCGCACATAGGTAGAACAATATATTCGAATGTAATAAAGGTCAATATTAATAAGGCCTTTCAATAAAATAGAATAGCGCGGATGTAAGAAGACCTAATAGAAGCTTCCGTTTCTAGAAGGTTCTTCCTCTAGATGCTTCTTTTTAGTATAAATAGGAGTCGAGGGTATGATAACCCTAGCTTGGATATTATTGTAATAGAGCTCTTCTCAACTAGAGTTTTCCCCCTCGAAGAGACTCGTGAACATTGCTTTCATATTCAAAGTGTTATTTTTGTTATTATTCTCATATCTTTTCAGTGTTATTGTGGTGAATGTTCTGGTTATATTGTTGTTATTCTACCATTACTAGCATTTTATTTATGTTCTGCATACATTTTATATCTGGTATATTACAAGTGGTATCAGATCACTTTACTCGACAGAAAGTGTGGGTTAATTTTTTTTCCAGGGTAGAGATGTATTCTGACATCTTTAAGCCACAGAGATATGTTGTTACACGCATAAACCCACAGTTGAGGGATTCATACACACAGGCAATACAAGTGGTACTTAAGTGCACATCTATTCGCCACCCTTGTAACCCTTGTGGGTACCCCTTTGAGTGGTATCACATTAGAAAACACCTGTGTACAGATCGACCTAGATTACCTGAAGCACTCGTTATATAAACTGATCGACTGCCTGACTGCTATAGTGTCACCAAAAACAACACTCAGGAAGATACTCTCTAGTACCTGGGTAGTCAGGTAGTATGGCTAAGGGTACGGTCTATCCTCCTTAGTTAGTGCCCTGAGATATTGGGCCGAGTACTACTATTGGACCCTGCACGTATATCAAAGAGCTATAGCACAGGGCAAACCCTTGTCTGTAGAACCCTTGAATACCTAACCCTTGGGGAAATAAACATAAACAAATTAAAATAGACAAGATCTATTGCCGCACAATTGTGTTTGGGTTGCCAAGTAAATACACATTTCTTTCTGGTTAAACATTTGGGCATTTCCTCACTGCAATATTATTCAGACCAGAGTATAACTCTGCAGCTGTTAAAAAAACAAAAAGTCTGGAAAAAATTTCACCATCACTTGAGACCTATTCCTTTGGATTCATCTCTTCACCCTTATCACATTCATCCATATCATTTTTTGGAAAAAAAAATTGACCCCGCCCACCCCTTTTCAGTTCCCCCATCCTCATGGCCCATACTCGTAGCCAAGACTTGGAAGCTCTTTTCAACACCTTGAAATATGGTCTCATCGAGACCCAACAAGAAGTGAAAAAACTCAGTGCCAATGTTGCTGCCATCAATACAACCATGCAGTCCTCAATGGAGGAAATCAAACAAGACCTCACCACCCATCTTGAATTAGTATTTTTGGCACTCTGCACCAAACTGCATATCCTTACAGATAACCCTTCCTCTTCCTCACCTCCACATACTAAAGGTGACCATTCCTCTCATTCCCATAACTTTCAGAACCATCACTTTCAATGTGACCTACGCCTTTCACGGGTGGATGTGTCCAAATTTGATGGCTCGGACCCCACTGGTTGGGTAACCCAAATGGAACATTATTTCTCTTTATATGGAATTACAAATGACTTGGCCAAACTACGGTATGGTGTTCTCCATCTAGATCAAGAACGTTGGCAATGGTGGCAATGGAGAAAAACTTCTCGTCGAGGGTATATTGCTTGGACACACTTTGTGGCAGAGATTTATGAACACTTTGACACTGACACCAACAATTTGGGTCATTTGACAAAGTTGAAACAATTAGGAATAGTGGAAGACTTTATAGCTGCCTTTGAGCGCCTGTCTTTTAGAACAGAGGGCATGTCTGATGCCTTTTTCTGAGAGTGTTTTATCAGTGGCCTCAAGGATGAGATTCGTGCCCATGTCCTCATGGCTCAACCTCAGAGTTGGGTGGAGGCTACTAAAAGAGATAAAGAAGCACAACAAGTTGTATCTTCTCAAAACCGAAAACCCTCCTTTATCCCTCGCCCTAAACCAATAAATCCCACTACTCCCTCTGCTCCACTAAAGATCCAAAAATTGACCAGGGCTGAAATGGATGAATGCCAACTCAAAGGCCTTTGTTATAACTGTGATGACAAATATTTCCCAGGCCACAAGTGTAAAGAACAAAATATTTTTATGGCCATCTCCGAGGATATTTCATATCTAGATGTAGAAACTCCCTTTGTGTCTGAGTCACCTGAATCCACTGACATAACCCCTCCCTCAGACCCTCCCGAAGTAGAACCTTTCATTTCCCTCAATTCTCTCACTGGCTTCTCCCCTCCCCAAACCCTCAAGTTAATCAGTTACATCAAGCATCAGAAGCTCATCATTCTGGTTGATAGTGGCAGTACCCATAATTTTATTCATCGTCGCATTGCCCAAGAAACTCATTGCTACATCCGTGCCGTCAATAATTTTCAAATCATGATTGCCAATGGTGGTTCCATGAAATGTGGATGGCGTTGTGAAAATGTGTGTCTCCAAATTGGTGACTACCACCTGAAATCCAATATGTTTTCTATCGACATGGGAGGTTGTGACGTTGTGTTGGGTGCAAACTGGCTAAGGACTTTGGGTCCCATTCTCATGGATTTTAAAGACTTAACCACGCAATTCGACTAGGAGGGCCACCAATATAAGTTCCAAGGCATCACCATTGGTTCAACTGAGATCATTAGTTCCCATCGCATGGAAAAGCTTCTCAAAAAAGGTCATTCTGGTGCTATCGTCCAACTCCATGCCATACAAGCAACAAAGACACCCTCGGTTTCGCAAGACCTCCAATCCATCCTTTCTAAACATCAATTAGCCTTTTCCACTCCCCAAGGACTCCCTCCTTCCCATGGTCTTTATGATCATTCCATTCCCCTTATACACGGAAGCCTTCCTCCCAATATCCGTCTATATCGTCACCCCTTTTCCCAAAAAAATGAAATTGAGAAAATGGTCCAGGAACTCCTTAAGGTAGATGTTATTCGCCCTAGTACGAGCCCCTACTCTTCTCCTGTGGTCATGGTCCTGAAGAAAGAAGGTTATTGGTGAATGTGTCTTGACTTCCATGCCCTCAACAAACTTACCATCAAAGAGAAATTCCCCATTCTTGTCATTGATGACCTCCTGGATGAATTGAGTGGCACCCAATTCTTCACTAAACTTGATCTTCGTTCGGGCTACCACCAGATACGTATGGAAGAGGTAGACATTCCCAAGACTTCCTTTCAAACTCATGAGGGCCACTATGATTTTTTGGTCATGCCCTTTGTCTTGTGTAATGCCCCCTCCACCTTCCAAAGCCTCATGAATCATGTATTCCATCCTTTTCTCCGCCATTTTTTCTTAGTTTTCTTTGATGATATCCTCATCTATAGAAAAACATGGACAAACCATTTTTCTCATGTGGATCGAGTTCTCCATCTACTCTCTCAGCACCAACTTTTCCTGAAACAGTCTAAATGTGCTTTTGGCACCTCAGAAGTAGAATACTTGGGTCATCTGGTTGGCAAAGATGGCATCAGGGTGGATCCTAAAAAGATTGAAGCTATGCAAGACTGGCCTCACCCAAAGACTTTTAAGAGCTTGCGTGGATTTCTGGCCTTAACAAGTTATTATCGCAAGTTTGTTAAGAATTATGGGAAGATTGTAGCACCTGTCACTGCACTTCTCAAAAAGAACTCTTTCACTTGGACTCCAGCTGCTTCTCAATCTTTTTAAACCTTGAAGATGGCCATGTGCACCACTACAGTCCTTGCCCTTCCTGATTTCACAAAGACATTTGTGTTGGAATGTGATGCCTTAGGGAAAGGAATTGATGTTGTCCTAATGCAAGAGGGTCAACCTTTGGCCTTTACCAACAAGAAACTATCTTAAAGAAATTTGGGCAAATCCATCTATGAAAAGGAAATGTTTTCTATTCTGCATGTCGTTGACCTGTGGCACCCTTATCTATTGGGGCAACATTTCCAAATTAAGACAGACCAT
>JZKD02S0646895.1:61771-78190 GCA_000966675.3 Picea glauca | reverse complement strand
CCAAATTAAGACAGACCATCAAAGCCTCAAGTATTTTCTGGAACAACGCATTTCCTCCCCAGAACAACAAAAATGGGTGACTAAACTCTTTGGATATGATTATGAGATCATTTACCAGAAAGGAAAAGACAATGTGGTTGCGGATGCAATTTCCCGCAAATATGAAGATGAAGGATCCCTTTTTTCTCTTTCATTCATTGTACTAGATTGGCTCTAAGAAATTTGCCAGGAATGGCTACAAGATCCCAAAACTTCGTAGTTGATCCAACAATTGCAATCCAATGCTCCAGCTTCCCCAGGGTACTCTTGGCTCCATGATGAACTTCGATACAAAGATCATTTGTATTTAAGTAAAAAATCCAAGATTAAATCCATGGTACTTTTTGAGCTTCATGCTACACCCACAACAGGGTAGTCCGGGTTCACCAAAACCTATGACAGGTTCAAATGTTCCTTTTTCTGGGATGGTATGAAACACGACATTCATAATTTTGTAGCTAAATTTGATCTGTGTCAACGCAACAAAGGAGAAACAATCAAATCTCCAGGCACACTACAACCACTCCTGATTCCACCTGTTATTTGGATGGATATCTCTATGGATTTTATTACCGGCTTACCCAAATCAGGAAATAAATCTGTCATCATGGTGGTTGTTGATCTCCTTTCCAAGTATGCTCATTTCTACGCCCTTCAACACCCATTTACAACATCCACAGTGGCTCAAATTTTCATGGATTAGGTCTTCAAGCTTCATGGCATGCTGCACTCTATTGTTTATGATCATGACCCAACTTTCACAAGCAATTTTTGGCAAGAACCATTCCATATACAAGGCACCGAATTGCATCTCAACACAGTTTATCATCCCCAGACTGATGGCCAAACGGAATTTGTCAACAAGTGTTTGGAAACATATTTGAGGTGTTTTTCCTTGGAAAAGAAAAATTAGTGGGCCCAATGGTTACCCCTAGATGAATGGTGGTACAACACTTCATACCATACAACTACACGCATGACTCATTTTGAAGCGATATATTTCCATAAGCCACCTTCAGTTATCTCATACTTACCAGGTGCCTCGAAGGTCTAGGTGGTTGACCTAACACTTATAGATCGAGAGGCTATTCTTCGTACCCTCAAAGAGAATTTTGTCATGGCACAGAATCACATGAAGCAACAAGCAGATCAAGGTCTCTCTGAACGTCAATTTGCAGAAGGGGATCAGGTGTTTCTTTGACTGCAACCTTACAAGTAAACTTCCCTCAAGGCTGAGCATTGTCGAAAGCTAGCACCCAAATTTTATGGTCCTTATACCGTTCTCAAGCATGTGGGACAAGTAGCCTATTAGTTATCTTTTCCCATCCATTCAAAGTTACATCCTGTTTTTCATGTTTCATGCTTAAAGAAGGTGATTGGAGCTAAGTGCCAAATTCAAACCAACCTTCTAGAGTTAGCTGAAGAAGGATCCATTTGGCTACAGCTAGAAGAAATTTTGGACTAGCGTGAGCATCGCCTACGTCAGAGAACCATCAAGGAAGTGTTAGTCCAGTGGAAATATACAACTCCAGCAGACACCACTTGGGAACTAGCTACCATTCTGCAATAATTTCCTCATCTCAAGCCTTGAGGACAAGGTTGTTTTTAAGGGGGCGGACATGTTAGGGTCCTAACCCGCACATAGGTAGAACAATATATTCGGATGTAATAAAGGTCAATATTAATAAGGCCTTTCAATAAAATAGAATAAGGCAGATGTAAGAAGACCTAATAGAAGCTTCCGCTTCTAGAAGGTTCTTCCTCTATATGCTTCTTTTTAGTATAAATAGGAGTCGAAGGTATGAGAACCCTAGCTTGGATATTATTGTAATAGAGCTCTACCCAACTGGAGGTTGCCCCATCGAAGAGGCCCGTGAACATTTCTTTCAGATTCAAAGTGTTATTTTTGTTATTATTATCATATCTTTTCAGTGTTATTGTGGTGAATGTTCTGGTTATATTGATGTTATTCTGCCATTACTAGCATTCTATTTCTATTATGCATACATTTTATATCTAATATATTACAATAACTGAATAGATCCATGCTTGTTTCAATGTTGTCCCACTCTTCCCTTGACAGAAGAGGATACGAATTGGGGTGATTGTCTCGATGATGCCTCTGACATCTCTGAGGATTGGGATTATTATTGTCCTACACAAGGAGATGACTATTCAGTAAAGAAATGAGTCGGTTTTGTTAAATGGGAAGAAAATGTTTTCGGGGATAATGAATTCCATGACCAATTAAAAAATGTAGGACATGTTATAGAAGACCCCCAGATTTTCCTCAACATCACTCCTGAAGAACACCGAGAAGAGATGAAACAGGCAGCCAGGAAGGATAGAATGGAAACAATAAACAACTTTGACCCTGAGTCAAAGGAGAAGTTGGCGAAATGAGAATTTTAGGTATATAGGCAAAAGAAACTAAACCAACCCACCCTTACCATTCCTACAATGACTCAAACAAATCCTTCAACTTCTAACCATCCTCCTCCTGAAGCACCCAAATCCAAAAGGGCGGACTTGAACTTTGACCTCGAAGGGGCATTATCCAAAATGCACGTGACCATCCCTATGAAAGAATTCATTAATGTACCATCTATTAAAGAGAGATTTGAATAATTATTCAAAGGATCAGATGGACCTATGAACCCTCCTATTATGTTAAAAGCTTATCATTTTAGGGTCTAGTATGATGAAAACCCACCCTTCTTCATGACCTTTCTAATGAATAATAAAATCCTCAACAATTGCATGTTAGATTCAGGGGTCGGTGCTAACATAATGTCTCTCAAGGTCATGCAACAATTAGGCCTGAAAGTCACATGACCTTACAGAAATGTGTGTGTATTCAATTCTAAAGCCATACCCACACATGGAGTAGTTGAAAATGTGGAGGTTTGCCTTAAAGAATACCCTGAGAAAGTAATCCACATTGACATAGTGATAGTAGACATCCTAGATGTGTGGGGAATGTTGTTGTATAGGAAATTCACCTCAATGTTGGGTGGTGATGGCAAGACCCCTGACCCTCGGGCCAAGATCCTCTCAAGATCATTCTAAATTCTCCTCGAGCCGAAGCAGCTCCTTTGGTTCCTTTCTGAAACCTTCAACGAATCTGATCCACAGGTCCTTCACGAAAACTCCACCTGCACCACGTGCACCAGGTGTGAGTCTTCACCTCCACATGACCACAACCTAGGCCTTTAGTGCAAGCACCTTTCGTGACTCACTATCTCATGAGTTCTTGAATCGAAGAATGTCGACTCCAAACCTCCGATACCCAAGAATGAGCTACGGGTATGGCCCCTTCCTTGCTAGCACCTCTACAAACAACCACTAGCTAGGTCTCACTCTAGCAACCCTCGCAACTCACAACTTCGTGAGTTGGGGTGTTGAGCCCTCGTTCTCCTCCTTTACAAGTCCCCGATTAGTGATAGTCAACAATAGGTTGACTCCTTCCCAGATGACGCATGTCTTTCACCTGTCACCTGCTTCCATTTTTATCTGCGCTCTATGTTTGTGCCACCTGTCAACCACGCGACCCCACCTATCAAGTGTGCTACGTGTTCATACAAGCCCTCGACGCTCGGCACTTCATGGATTCTGTATTCAAAATCCAATTCTTTCAAATCCCGAGTTCACGATATGCGATACCACGTGGAGGTTCTTATCCAATGGTTCTCCCATGGTTTGGATCCAACGATCTGGATCTCCTTCCCTTCTCCTCACAACTTCACACAAACTAAGAATTTAGTCTGGTCCCCAAAACTCACGAACCCTGATTTTGTGAAATGATCCAATGACGTGGATTGAAATGAGATCAATGGCTCATATTGACCTTTGAATCCTAGGTGATGGGTTTCACCGGTCTCTAACCACCTTGCAACTCCACTGGATCCTACAGTCCTCGGGACTTCGCGAGCTCTCCACGGAGAATTCTGACCACCCGATTCACTCCTCAATGGCTTCTGTCCAATGAATGAGTGTTCTCCTTCCTGAAATTAACTTCAATGCAATGGTTTTGATATTAGTCTCCCTTTGAACAATTCAAAGGCGTTATCTCTCCTGAGATTTCACTTGTAATTCAAGCCTTCCAAATGGTTTCCTACTCGCACTCCTTGCAACAAAATTTCAAATAACTTCCAATTATTTGAGTCTTTGACCTTGTGAACTCTTTGCAACAGTAGTCCTTGAGCCTTCACCTTAGTTGATAAGTTCTAAGGTCTCAACTAGCCTATGCACACCTTGCACGACTCTGTGCTTCACCTGCACTTCTGCTAATTATGAGAACAACGGTATCTCTCCTGATCTTTCTGAGATAAAACTCAGACCCTCGTCAACGCACACCTTGCGAACGTTCATTGCACTCCTTGCAGGAATTATCAGGATGAGAAACAATTGAAACTCATTCTTCTCCTCTCTCAGACTTCATACATTCAACATGAAATCACACATTCAACACAACATTGAAACAAATGCATAAACAAAGAAATAAATCAACTGTAAACATACCATTCAACAAATGTAAACAGTAACCATCATAACACCATGAAAATTGAGTCAAAGCTTCATATATTAACTCAAGTGCTCCTGTACATGGGTTCTTCTGTATAGCTCTCTGCTATAGCTCAACAACTTATGAATTATCTTCTTCTTATGTTCTAATGATACAATAATACAAGGGTGAGGGTGTCTATATCCATTTTCCCTCCTACGCTTCTAAAACTATCTAATCTCTTAATTCAAATCTACCTACTTTCATTAAATAGACTTAATGTCTATTACATCCAACAGATGAGAGAAAATCGCTCAAGATATGTTTACAACATGCAAGTACGCTTCCTTTAACTACTACAATAATATCTGCCCATTAATTTTTAAAAAACATTTCAAAATGTGCAAAATGTGTGTTGCGCTTTTCCAGCTATCTTCCGCCTTCATGATTTCTTGGCTGGTTGCTTACGATGCTCCTGCATCATACTCCCTCAGTTGAAAATTTTGATGGACACCTATTCATGAGCTCTTGCACAGTCTGTCCATACTTATGAATTTATGCTTCATCTTCCCAACTAGCATCTTCAACCGAATGTCCTTTCCACTTGACCAAGTATTCAAAATACTCTTTTCTCCTGGTCTTCCCTCTAATCCTTTTGTCAATTATGCTTTCCATCTGTGGCTTTTTAGCTACAGGCATTTCTTTGGTCCATTGAATCTCTTTATGTTCCTTCTCTGCTCCTGCTTCTTCATCCCTGTAAGGGTACAAATCCACAACATTGAATATCGGTGAGATTTCGATCCCATCAGGTAATTCGATCTCATATGCATTTGCCCCAAATTTCTTCATGACCTTGCACGATCCAATATTTTTCATCTTCAGTTTGTTATATGTTCCCCTTAGGAACCTCTCCTTCCTCAGATGTGTAAGAAACAGATCACCAACTTCAAATTGAAGTTCTCACCTGTGTTGATCTACTCTCCACTTATATTCTTGACTGGAACTCTACAATCTCTCCTTAATTTGGTTGTGAAGCTCCTTCATTCCTTCTGCAAAGTCCTCGACACTAGCACTCCTAAATTCATTTTGTTCTAAATATTTCAATTCAGAAACTCCCCTTGGATACATTCCATATACAATCTGGAATGGACTCTTCCCAGTGCTTCTATTGAGTGAATCATTGTAAGCAAATTTATCCATTGGCAGAATATGATCCCATTTACTGTGGTGTTCAGTCACTAAGATCCTCAACAAATCTCCCAAGATCCTGTTCAAAACTTCTGTCTGTCCATCCGTTTGAGGATGATATGTTGAGCTAAAAGATAAACGTGTCCCCATCTTCTTCCATAAATTCCTCCAAAAATGTCCTACGAACTTGGTATCCCGATCAGAAATGATACTCCTTGGCAAGTCGTGAAGTCTAACGACTTCCTTGAAAAACAGGTTCGCAATATGAGTTGTATCACTGGTTTTCTGGCATGGTATGAAATGTGCCATCTTTGAAAATCTGTCGACTACCAAAAAGATCGAATCATAGCCTCTCTGTGTTCTTGGTAGTCCCACTATAAAATCCATGCTCACTGCATCCCATGGCCTTTCTGGTATGGGTAATGGTTGGTATAACCCTGTGTTCTACCTTTTCCCTTTTGTGTGCTGACAAATTCTTCACCTATCCATGAATTTCTTAACATCTGTTCTCATCCCTGGCCAATAATATGAGCTACTCAACTTTGAGAACGTCTTATCATGACCAAAATGTCCAGCCAATCCTCCACTGTGTTTCTCCTTCAACAAATTCTCCCTCATGGAGCATTTTGGAATACATAGTTGATTGCCCCTGAATAATAATCCATCTTATATCATGTATTCGGTCCATTGGCTTCTATCCCTGAGAAATGGATTCTCAGATGCCTCATATGCTTCCTTAAAATCCAAGTCATCCTTGTACATTTCTTTGAGGTTATCAAAACCCAAAGTCTTGACTCTGAATTCCTGCATAAGAAAACATTTCCTGCTCAAAGCATCAACAACTTTGCTAGCAGTTCTAGAAATATGCTTAGTCACAAAAGTAAAATTCTGCATGAATTCAACCCATTTAGCATGCTTTTGGTTCAACTTCTCCTGTTGAGTTACGAATTGTAAAGCATGATTATCACTGTACAAAACAAACTCTTTAGGAACCAAATAATGTCTCCATTTCTTCAGCGCTTTTATGACTGCATAAAATTCTTTGTCATATGTGGATTACTTGATCTTTTCTTCATTCATTTTTTCACTAAAATATGTGATCGGCCTGTCGTCTTGGCTCAAGACCGCTCCAATTTCAAATCCACTCGCATCACACCTAACCTAGAATGTCTTGCTGAAATCCGGCAAAACCAAAATTGGTTGCTCAGTGATCCTCTTCTTTAGGAGTTTGAAGCTCTTCTCTACTTCTTCTGTCCAGTGAAAAGATTTATGTCTTTTCTTCACCGTATCCATTATTGGTGTGCTAATTCCACTGAAGTTTCGGATGAATTTCCTGTAGAATCTAGCTAAACCATGGAAGCTTCGAACTTCAAACACACTTTTTGGAAATGGCCAATTCTTAATTGCCTTACCTTTTCTGAGTCCATCTTCAACTCATTTGCAGAGATAACAAAACCCAAATAAATGAGTTATGTCCTCATAAATGATGATTTCTTCATATTAATCAACAATTTCTCTTGTTGTAACCTCCTCATCACTGTAGCTAAATAATTTAAGTTCTCTGCTTTTGTCCTGCTGAAAATTAATATATCATCAAGATATACAATGACGAATTTCCCAATGAAATCCTTCACGAATTCATTCATCAATCTCATGAAATTACTGGGCGCATTCGTTAAGACAAATGGCATAACAAGCCATTCATACAACCCCTCATTTGTCTTGAATGTTTTCTTCCATTCATCACCTTCTCTCATTCGAATTTGATGATACCCGCTTTTCAAATCAATCTTTGAAAAAACTTTGCTCCACTCAAGTAATCCATCAAGTCGTCCATCCTTGGCAATGGAAATATGTATCTGATGGTAATCTTATTTATTTCCCTTGAGTCTGTACACATTCTCCAGCCTCTGTCTTTCTTCGGGCTGAGCACTGTCGGAACAATGCATGGACTCAAGCTCTCTTGAATCAATCCCTTGTCCATTAAGTCCTAGACCTGTCTCTTAACTTCTTCATTTTCTTGTAGCGTCAACCTATACGTGGCTTTGTTTGGCAAACTGGTTCCAGGTATAAGATTGATATGATGGCTTATACTCTTGATAGGTGGCAACGAACAAGGTATTTCATCCACTACTATATTAGAAAATTCTTCCAGCAACTTCTGGATTTCTTCTGGTAGATAATCTATTCTTGTACTGGTCAAAACAATTTTAGGCTTCCTGACCACAATAAATTATGTGTCTTCCTTCTTCTTAACCTCCTTAAGAAGTTCCTTCCCACTCATGAGAAGTACAGTGTTTCTCATCTCTGTTTTCACCTCTTGGTTTTTAATTGACAACAACATGTGCGTCCTCCCATTCTTCTCTAGGGTGTACGTGTTCTTTCTCCCATCATGAACCACATTTATGTCATATTGACATGGTCTACCCAACAATAGATGAAAAACATCCATGGGAATGACATCACATAATATTTCATCTTTATATCCTCCTATTTTAAATTCGACTAAACATTGTTTAGTGGCATTTACCTGATGTCCTTTTTGTAGCCATGAAACTCTGTATGGGCTTGGATGTACAACAGTCTCCAAATCCATCTTTTCTACCATCTCTGTAGATATGATATTGTCAGTGCTACCGCTGCTCACGATGACCTTGAATACCCTGTCTTTAGTTTTGTAAGCAGTCTGAAACAAACTATTTCTTTGGGTTGGGTTCTCTGCCTCCTTCTCCGGTTTCAAGAGAACTTTCCTCATCATCAAAGATCTTTCTCCATGAGCATCTTCTGCCTCAACATTCCATTCTTGAGCTCCAGCAATGTGAGTTTCACCACCATCTTTCTTCTTATCTAGACACTCATAGGATTTATGTCTGATTTTTCCACAAACAAAGCATTTCACTTCACCTCCTCTACCTCTTCCTCTTCCTATGGCTCGAGGAAAAGTATTTCTATCAGCATGTTGCCTTCCTTGTGAGCTTCCTCCTCTCTCAGGTTGAGTTTGAGGTTTCTTCCCCTCTTCTTTAGGTTTCCGAGTTCTGTCTTGGGCAATTGTTTTGCCTCTTGCTTGACTTCTACCCCGACCTTTTTGACCTTTCTTTTGGCTCATCTTCTCTTCATCTTTTAGAGCCATCTGATAAGAATATTGCATAGTCCGAATGGTCATCATGTTCATCTCATCTTGAATGTCATATCTCAAACCATTCATGTACCTGGCAACTTTTTCATCATCACTTTCCCTATGACCTGCTCTGATGTTTATCCTGTAGAATTCTTCAGTGTAATCCTTCACTGAAATCAACTTCTGTCTGAAATTTTGCATCCTTCGAAACAGAGTGATTTGATAATCCCTGGGTATAAATTTGGCTTTCATCTTTGCAACCATTCTATCCCAGCTTTTGATTTTCTTCTTTCCTTTGCAGCGTCTATCAGCTTGTAGCTCATCGCACCATAGTGTTGCATGCCCTTTAAGTATAGTGATGGCATGTTTGAATGTATTGTCTTCCTCGACATTCTCATAGTCGAAGTATTTATCCAGAGCTCTAATCAAGTCTAGAAGCTCTTCAACATCCAAGTTTTCCTCATACACTGGAATGTCCATTTTCGCTCTGGCACTTATCCTTTCAACAACCCTGAATAGGTGTTCATCTGCATCATCTTTGACTACAACTTCTTCTTCTTCGTTTCTAGCTTCATTTTCACTTTCAACTTCATTGATATCCCCAACGTCAACTGTGCACCTCTGTGTTGTCTACATACCATGAAGCCTGGCACGTAATTCACGCATCTCTCTTTCCCTTGCTGGATCAGGTAGTTTCCTGTCCCTTCTTCTCGACATTTCTCTTTCCACTTTTGGATTAGGTATTTGCTTGTCTCTTCTTCTCGGTGGCATGGATGTAAAATTTTCTCCCTTCTCTCTGCTACAAAAAGAAAAGAATTTGTTCTAAGATTTGATACCAAATTTATGGCAAGACCATCGACCCTTGGGCCGAGGTCCACGTAGGATCGCTCTAAATTCTCCTCGAGCCGAAGCAACTCCTTTGGTTCCTTGTTGAAACCTTCAATGAATCTGATCCACAGATCCATCATGAAAAATCCACCTACACCACGTGCACCAGGTGTGAGTCTTCACCTCCACACGACCACAACCCAGGCCTTTAGTGCAAGCACCTTTTGTGAGTCACTATCTTGCGAGTTCTTGAATCAAAGACTCTCAACTCGAAACCTCTGATACCCGAGAATGCGATATGAGTATGGCCCCTTCCTTGCTAGCACCTCTACAAACAACCACCGGCTAAGTCTAACTCTAGCACCCCTCACAACTCGCAAATTCGTGAGTTGGGGTGTTGAGACCTCGTGCTCCTCCTTTATGAGTCCCTGATTAGCGATAGTAAACAATAGGTTGACTCCTTCCCAGATGATGTGTGTCTTTCACCTATCACCCGCTTCCATTTTTATATGCACTCTATGTTTGCGCCACCTGTCAACCACGCGGCCCCACATATCGGGTGTGCTACGTGTTCATACAAGCCCTCGGCACTCGGCACTTCGTGGCTTCTGTAGTCGAAATCCAATTCTTTCAAATCTCGAGTTCACGATATGCGATACCACGTGGAGTTTCTTATCCAATGGTTCTCCCATGGTTTGGATCCAACGGTCTGGATCTCCTTCCCTGCTCCTTGCAACTTTGCACAAACTAAGAATTTAGTCTGGTTCCCAAAACTCATGAACCCCGAGTTCGTGAAATGATCCAACGACGTGGATTGAAATGAGATCGACGGCTCATATTGACCTTCAAATCCTGGGTGATGGGTTTCACCGACCTCTAACCACCTTGCAACTCCACTAGATCCTATGGTCCTCGTAACTTCGCGAGCTCTCCACAGAGAATTTTGACCGCCCGATTCACTCCTCAATGGCTTCTGCCCAATGACTGAGTGTTCTCCTTCATGAACTTAACTTTGATGTGACGATTTCTATCTCCATCTCCCTTTGAACACTTCAAAGGCATTATCTCTCCTGAGATTTCACTTGCAATTCAATCCTTCCAAAGGGTTTCCTACTCACACTCCTTGCAGCAAACTTTTAAATAACTTCCAGTTATTTGAGTCTTCAACCCTGTGCACTCTTTGCAACAATAGTCCTCCAGCCTTCACCTTAGTTGATAAGTTCTAAGGTCTCAACTAGCATGCGCACACCTTGCACGACACTGTGCTTCACCTGCACTTCTGTTGATTATGAGAACAATGGTATCTCTCCTGAGCTTTCTGAGATAAAACTCAGACCCTCATCAACGCACACCTTGTAGACGTTCATTGCACTCCTTGTAGGAATTCTCAAGATGAGAAACAATTGAAACTCATTCTTATCCTCTCTTAGACTTCATACATTCAACATGAAATCAGACATTCAACATAACATTGAAACAAATGCATAAATAGAGAAATAAATCAACTGTAATCATACCATTCAACAAATGTAAACAGTAAGCATCATAACACCATAAAAATTGAGTCAAAGCTTCATATATTAACTCAAGTGCTCCTGTACATGGGTTCTTCTCTACAACTCTCTACTACAGCTCAACAGCTTATGAATTCTCTTCTCCTTCTATTCTAATGATATAATAATACAACGGTGAGGATGTCTATATCCGTTTTCCCTCCTACGCTTCTAAAACTGTCTAATCTCTTAATTCAAATCTACCTACTTTCATTAAACAAACTTAATGTCTATTACATCCAGCAGATGAGAGAAAATCGCTCAAGATCTATTTGCAACATGCAAGTATGCTTCCTTTAACTACTACATTAATATATGCCCATCAATTTTTCAAAAACATTTCAAAATGTGCAAAATGTGTGCTACACTTTTCCAGCTGTCTTCCACCTTCATGCTTTCTTGGCTGGCTGCTTACGATGTTCCTACATTAGGTGGAACCCTTGAGATGGACCTCAGTTATGTGAATTTACCTTTGAAAAATGGAATAATAGGTCGTCTCCCAAATGTGCCAGTAACCATAATCCATGTGCAAGAAACTAGTCACCCCATCAAAGATAACAAAGCACACGAGAAAGTCATGGGAAATATTCCTAAATTTTCTCCTAAGGATGTACCCTTTGCATAAAAGGAAGAACAGATATAATGACCCACGAGAGAAAGATACCAGCAACTCCTAGACAAATATGAAGACAAGGAAGTCGGGACCGTAAAGTTGCAAAAAACAGGATAAGGTGACATACTGATTCAACCTTCCCGGCAAGAAGTCTTTACAGTAGAATCCCACCCACCTCCCTCTGCACAATACACTAGGGTTTTTCAGGGAATGAACAATTTCAAAATCAAAGAGTACATGGAGGGGGATGTAGTATGGATGTGTGATACCAATAAAGGGGAGCCTGCTAATGTCAAAGTAAGTACTCAATTTTGGATTGGCCCTCTCAAAGTTAGATGAAAGTCAGTTAATGACTCTTATTACCTGTCTACATTGGAAGGACAAAGACACCCAATACCAGTCAATGGGCACCTCCTCAAACCCCACCAAGGTGGGGGGAACTGACATGACAGGTAAGTACAAGTAAGTAGGTATTTTGCATTCATCGTATTATACCATCTGCATTGCATGTTAGAATAGTTTTCTTTCACATTCACACTTATGATTTCTTTCATTTCAGTTATATATATATGATGGGGTGGTATCACCACCCCAAACGATTATGTTGACAGGCGAAATTGTCCGTCCATCAACTGAGAGAGTGGAACCGGTCTGGGGTTGTCTAAATAACCCAAGTCGTTTGGAGTGAACCACCCTGACGAGTTTAACGGCTTCGTTGGCCGCTCTAAGATCCTAAGAAAACCAAAGAGAAAACTAATCTAAACTAACTAATCTATCTAAAACAAATAAAACAAACTAAACTAACTAAAACTAACTAAAACTAATAAAACAAACTAATATACTAATCTAATTAAACAAACTACTAAATTAAACTAAAACTAAATATAAACTACTCTAATTATTATATACAATCTACTAATTACTATTACACTAACTCTAACAATTAAATATCTAATTACTAATTGAATTACAACTTATTCACAAATATACAATATCTACGAGTTGCAGATTTGAATAAAACCTGTAAAAATCATTTGTTTTCTGCCCTAAGACAGCCAGAGATATTTTTTTATTTTTATGATTTTATGAATAAGAAATAAAACTTACTGAAATTAAACGATCTAATATATTTACTGAAATTAAACAATCTAATATATTAATTCTACCTATATGTAACTAAATACTAACAAATACTAAACAAATGAAAAACTAACCTGGAAGTGCTCCTAATTTGTCCTGTGTATGATGTCTTCGAAGTTGGTCGGAGGAAGTAAACTCGCATCGGTTAGTCCATAAGCTTCACGTAAACGATAAGTTGTGCAGCTCTTTGAGTTGTTTACAGGACAAACAAGACATACAAAATCATAACAATTTTATGATTTATAAATCTCTGCAATAAGGGAAACCTGTTATGCAAAAACTTATATTTAATAATTCAACTCATGAAGAAGAGAAATCTGTGATTCACAAAATGAATTAAACAATTGCTATGTTTTTTAAACACTTGGAAGAAATCAGATATGGATTACAATGATTAAATTATATCATTTGCAGATGATTAAGATAGCTAAAGTAGTCATTAACCAAATACAAATTGATATACACAACATGAAACAAAATATTGATATAATGAGAAGCTAAAGCTGTAACAAAACACCAAATTTTGCCTCAGTCTGTATTAAAACTCCATATCCTTGTTCTCCCACGAATGAGGATGAACATTATTACAAAAATAATAAGTATTTATAAGTCTCTCCACAGGGTAAAACCTCCCTGTGGATAATATCAAACTATTTTACATAATCTGGGAGATATCCCAAAATCAACTAAGCTAGGAAAATAAAATGACATCAAAATATTTCAAATATCCCATAACTGCTCATCAAATCCACTGCAATTTCGAATTTATCTGCAATAGACCAAAAATATCAAGTTCGAAAGATATTTCATTAACAAAACAATAAAAATCTAATCCTATAGACTTAGCTACAGAATCATCTGATTCTGTAGCTAGTCTAAAATAGCATACAAGACTAGAATCGAAATCAAATCAAATCTTTTAAATTAATCAAAACCAATTTTCTTTCGATGATCATTTAAAACGAATCACTAATGATTCAAATGATTTTATCTTTCAATATAAAATACAATCAAAAGTGATTTAATCGAAACAGGGGTAAGAATACTCTGTTTCAGGGTTACCATAAAATTAGGTCAAACAACAACAAGACTGTTCCATATTAAAATCAAACAGGATCAAAATCCAATAACCAAATAGAGAGACAAGCATGCTCTGTTTCGATTTCCATCATAGTCGGGTAAACAGAATCGAAACCTAACAGTTTTACGAATCGTTTCACATCCAATTCAAAAGTAGTGCAATCAAGCAAATCATATGAAACGTTGTGTTTTTCCAAATCAGGAGATACGATCAGATCAAAATAGAATCGTTTTACAATTGTTATAACGGTCATGACATCAAACGGTTCACGTCACAGGTAGATTAATTCAGACAGATAAGAGAATCAATTCATACAAAATCATAACCAGATTGATTCGGCTTTGATCACAATCACGATAGAATTGACATAAGTGATAATTGGTAAAATGTGCATATAAGCTCGATTGGATTTGAACGAACTCAATAATTCCAAACAAATCACGACTGGGTTTAAAATAGAAACAAATCGTGAATTCAATCTCGTTTGAAAAATCCAATTGAAACATCATTTCCATCGCAAATATGAATCCAACTGATAACAGGGTCAAGTTAACAGTAAACCAATACGAAGTAATCGGCTGGGTTTTTCACATAACCGTTATGAATTGATTTGGATATATTTTAACAGGATCATATTGAGAATAATCTGAATTGTATTCCTGTTGATCGAAGGTCATATGGGACATAAAACCGTAACAGTTAACCATATCACAATTGTTACCAATCATAGCGTATAATGAAATCTAAACAACATATGATTGTGTTCAAAATCGAATATGGGAAACAACTTCTTGTCGAGAATAGATACAACGATTTCAATTGACAATAGAGCATTGATTTTAGCTAAATTAAACCAATCAAATCCATACCAAAATCAATCAAATCGATGAAAATCTAATCGAAACTAGACTGGGAAAACGAACTAACATTTAATCAAAACATAGCTATGTATAGGATGCATACAATGCGACAGAGCAAATCCACGCTGTAAACAAAGTTATCCAAAAACCGAATTCGAATTCATTATACAAACAAGTGATAAAACATACCAGTGATGCTGCTCAAATTATGCCAACTTAGAATTCACGACCGCTGTAGCTGACTCCACATTTTTAAACAAGATAGAACCTGTCGTCCTCCATTTCTTATCAGTGGCTTGCAACTCAGCCTTTTGATTGGTAAACCGTGCAACTTGGTCCTCCAAAGAATGAATTCTAGACTGTAGCATTGGCACATCAAGATAGTATCTTTCTAACCACGAGCTACATTGATCACAGGGTGGCACTGTAGGTTTTGAAAAAGAAGGAGAGGGTTTGGATGAAAAACTGGGGGCTTCACAAGGCATCTTAATTCCTGGGTAGTTAGGGTCATTTTGTAAGCAAGGGGTTAGGTTCGACACAAAGTCATACGAGGGTTCGGCACACAAACCTTCCGAATAGGGATATTCACTTGCCAGGAAACACTCCACTTCTGAGTCGGGGTCTTCACTCAACACGATAGGGTTAATCTTGACTGGGGGCTTTGGCTTATTCCTCGCCATCCGATAAATTAGACGAGCATTCTTTTTTCCTTTGGCATTTGCAGTAGGTTTGGCTTTAGGCTTCTTGCCCATAGGCTTAACAGTCTCGACATCCTTGGTCACAGAGTGGGGTAGGTCGATAGGTGAGTCGGGTAAGGGTTTAGGTAACAGAATATTGTAGGGTACTGGGGTTATAGCCTTGTCCTCGGTCACCATAGGTTTGTCAACCTGTGGAGGGTTCGAATCCACAAAATCATTCCAAGTCAGGAAATCGTTCCAACAGTCTCCGTGTAACCCCAAATGATAGACAACAATAATTTTAATCAGCCCATAATGAAAGAGGTTGCTATCAGCCTGGTTCCTTTTGTATTTCTTAGACATTTTAAACAGGCTTCTATGCAAGTAATAGGGCATATTGAGTTGATAACCCATAAAAACCATAAGCAAATGAAGGTGGTGTAAGAAAACAAAACCGTACCGACCTTCGCAGGTGATAAACTATTTGATAATCATTAATAAATCATGCCAACGTTGTTTCAGCATGGTCACGGGCAAACCTTTATCACAGGAGCTAACCTTATGCGACTTGAAGAGTAGTGTCCAAGGGACCTCTTCTACTTTTCAATTCTTGGACCATCGTTGTCCGGTGACAGGAAAACTCATAGCAAGACTGATAAACTACTCATCAATTTGCAATTGAACATCGCCGACCTTGGCTCGACAGCCATCAAAGGTCATGGTGAATTGCCTAGCAACGCAGAGGTTAAAACCATCAAATTTTTGTATGAACGGGAGCCACCCACTGTCCTCGAGGTCACTGCGGGCACTGTCGAACA
>JZKD02S0646807.1:0-15603 GCA_000966675.3 Picea glauca | reverse complement strand
AACACTGGTGTACTGTTCATGTGTGTGATTGTTTATTTATTAATGCTCATTTTTGGATAATAATTCTACATTGATATAACATTTGAAGAAAAAGGATTATAATTACGTTATTACTAATTCACCCCCCTTCTCAGTAATCCAACAAAAGAAATCACCGAAGAGTGAAGATACAGAGGAGATGCCTAACCCAGAAGGAGATATCATATCTGACACTATGCCACACGCCATTGACTCAATTAAATCCTGGACACAAATCTATGAATTCCTGGATTACGAAATCAAAAATTCTCCTACTGATTCAAAGAATCACTTTTGGTATATAGAAGAATCAGAGCTTCATAAGATCGCAGCACACCCTCGGCTCATGGCATACAATGACATGATCAATTGGGCCTTGGAGAAGGTCAATATCCCAATAGGAAGCATTTTAAATGATCAAGAAGTTTTTGTCAGCTCATTCAGGCCAGAGCATATACAAGTAATGTATAAACTCTCACCAAATCCTAAGCACATTTATAATGCCAAGTTTTTAGCTGAATTTCAAAAAAAGGAAGTTCATCAACGCAGACATGAAATATTGTTTTGGATATTTTCATCATTGAAATAATAAAGCAGTTAAAATAGAAATGTAAACGGTTCAACATTGCTCATTCATGTAACTGTTAGTCTTTATAAATTAGTTAATCGCCAATGGGAAAAAGTTTTGGTGATCATGTATAAATATAATTTCACAAGACTGAGGAATGGATTTTGGGCTTTTTGGGAGCCGATTGTATTATAAGTTTTCTGATTTACAATGATATAGATAATGCAGAAGATATTTTGAATTCTGTCACCTTGAAACTATGTGTTCCTTCACTCTGTTTTCAATATCTTTCATTCCATGTCTTTCTAATGAATGATCAGCTATAGTTTAATTCAAAATTCTACTGTAGTTTGAATTTATTTGATTATCTAATCATTTATAGTTTTTCCTTTGTGATTGCTATAAACAGTTTCAAGACCTGTAGGTCTGTTGGATGGTTATATCTTATACTCCATTAGAAAATTTGTTTTTCTCTTCTTCTTCTGTTATGATATGAGATTATTCACGATTAAAGCCTCATATTCTCCAATAGTGTTACTTTGTTTTTCTTTTAATATTCTCAAACTACTTCAAGTATAGGAAACGACCTTTACTATTATTATTTTATTATTTTGAGTTCCAAAATTCCTTTTCTTTTTCATCCCACAAAACTGAAGCAACAAATTTCAAAACTTTATATAATTTAATAAAATTTCAAAACTTTATATAATTTAATAAAATTTTAGTCCTCATGACAGTGCCAAGTAATAGACAACCTAACATAGAACCTAGCCTACAGGATCAAACTAGCATTACTTCGAACTTATTTAATACTATCCTGCAAACAAAAACTACCCGAGTTGAATTAGAACGTTCATGGGTAGTTATTGAGAGAGAAATCAACATTCAAGAACAATGGGAAGCTAGGCAGAGATAGCTGAGAAACCAACTCTGATTTACACTTCACAATTGATTCTTTCTCCTTAATTCTCTTTATTTTTCGGATGCCTTGGCAGTATACCTTAGAGCCTTAAAGTATAAACTCATGAACAACACCATCCATGCATATATATTGGTTCAATAACCCTATCCCTGCACCCTATGATTTTGAAGAAGGAAACATGGCCAACATTCCCCCCACTATCAAAATCAACATTTCCATCAAACCAAGAATCGTAGAGGAAATCACCATTGGCATCACATGCTCCCTTGAGGAACTCACATCTTACAAATATCTCTTTGAGGAATACCGATATATTTATGCCTGGTCATATACGAACATGCCTGACCTTGATCCTTCTATAGTCGAACATCACTTTGACACATGTCCAGATGTCACCCGAGTACATCAAAAGAAAATCCCTCTTCACCCATCCAAAGATATGGTAATCAAAGCCAAAATAGACAAGTTACGCATTGCAAGGTTCATCTACCCGATCACATATACCTCATGGGTCTCCATCCCCGTCCCCGTTAACAAAAAATAGGGCACTATTCGCTTTTGCACTAACTTTCATGATCTCAATCATGCTTGTCCAAAGGAAAACTTCCCAACCCCTTTCATCAAAAAAATTGATTGATGAATGTGTAGGCCATGAGGCCCTGTCCTTCATGGATGGGTTCTATGGCTACAATCAAATCCAAATTCATCCAGCAGATCAATACAAAACTACATTTACCAGCATGTGGGGTACTTTTTCTTATCGTGTCATGCCTTTTGGACTCAAAAACATTGGTTCTACATTCCAATAGGCCATGACTTATGTTTTCCATGATATTATTTGCATCATCCTCGCTTACATGGATGAGCTCACTGCTCGATCCAAGAAACGAACCCAACATTTAGATGACTTACAAGTCATTTTTCAACGATGTCGCCAGTATAATATCCACTTGAACCCCCTCAAGTGTGTATTTTGTGTCACCACCAGACACCTCCTTAGGTTCATCATCTCCCAACAAAGCATCAAAGTGGACCCCCTCAAGTTCCAAGCTATCATAGAAATTCCACCACCTCGGAATTTGTTCCAACTGTAGAGCCTACAAGGAAAAGNTGTACTGTTCATGTGTGTGATTGTTTATTTATTAATGCTCATTTTTGGATAATAATTCTACATTGATATAACATTTGAAGAAAAAGGATTATAATTACGTTATTACTGATTCACCTCCCCTCTCAATAATCCAACAAAACAAAGCACCGAAGAGTGAAGATACAGAGGAGATGCGTAACCCAGAAGGAGATATCATATCTGACACTATGCCACACGCCATTGACTCAATTAAATCCTGGACACAAATCTATGAATTCCTGGATTACGAAATCAAAAATTCTCCTGCTGATTCAAAGAATCACTTTTGGTATATAGAAGAATCAGAGCTTCATAAGATCGCAACACACCCTTGGCTCATGGCATACAATGACATGATCAATTGGGCCTTGGAGAAGGTCAATATCCCAACAGGAAGAATTTTAAATGATCAAGCAGTTTTTGTCAGCTCATTCAGGCCAGAGCATATACAAGTAATGTATAAACTCTCACCAAATCCTAAGCACATTTATAATGCCAAGTTTTTAGCTGAATTTCAAAAAAAGGAAGTTCATCAACGCAGACATGAAATATTGTTTTGGATATTTTCATCTTTGAAATAATCAAGAAGTTAAAATAGAAATGTAAATGGTTCAACATTGCTCATTCATGTAACTGTTAGTCTTTATAAATTAGTTAATCGCCAACGGGAAAAAGTTTTGGTGATCATGTATAAATATAATTTCACAAGACTGAGGAATGGATTTTGGGCTTTTTGGGAGCCGATTGTATTAGAAGTTTTCTGATTTACAATGATATAGATAATGCAGAAGAGATTTTGAATTCTGTCACCTTGAAACTATGTGTTCCTTCACTCTTTTTTCAATATCTTTCATTCCATGTCTTTCTAATGAATGATCAGCTATAGTTTAATTCAAAATTCTACTGTAGTTTGAATTTATTTGATTATCTAATCATTTACAGTTTTTCCTTTGTGATTGCTATCAACAGTTTCAAGACCTGTAGGTTTGTTGGATGGTTATATCTTATACTCCATTAGAAAATTTGTTTTTCTCTTCTTCTTCTGTTATGATATGAGATTATTCACGATTAAAGCCTCATATTCTCCAATAGTGTTACTTTGTTTTTCTTTTAATATTCTCAAACTACTTCAAGTATAGGAAACGACCTTTACTATTATTATTTTATTATTTTGAGTTCCAAAATTCCTTTTCTTTTTCATCCCACAAAACTGAAGCAACAAATTTCAAAACTTTATATAATTTAATAAAATTTCAAAACTTTATATAATTTAATAAAATTTTAGTCCTCATGACAGTGCCAAGTAATAGACAACCTAACATAGAACCTAGCCTACAGGATCAAACTAGCATTACTTCGAACTTATTTAATACTATCCTGCAAACAAAAACTACCCGAGTTGAATTAGAACGTTCATGGGTAGTTATTGAGAGAGAAATCAACATTCAAGAACAATGGGAAGCTAGGCAGAGATAGCTGAGAAACCAACTCTGATTTACACTTCACAATTGATTCTTTCTCCTTAATTCTCTTTATTTTTCGGATGCCTTGGCAGTATACCTTAGAGCCTTAAAGTATAAACTCATGAACAACACCATCCATGCATATATATTGGTTCAATAACCCTATCCCTGCACCCTATGATTTTGAAGAAGGAAACATGGCCAACATTCCCCCCACTATCAAAATCAACATTTCCATCAAACCAAGAATCGTAGAGGAAATCACCATTGGCATCACATGCTCCCTTGAGGAACTCACATCTTACAAATATCTCTTTGAGGAATACCGATATATTTATGCCTGGTCATATACGAACATGCCTGACCTTGATCCTTCTATAGTCGAACATCACTTTGACACATGTCCAGATGTCACCCGAGTACATCAAAAGAAAATCCCTCTTCACCCATCCAAAGATATGGTAATCAAAGCCAAAATAGACAAGTTACGCATTGCAAGGTTCATCTACCCGATCACATATACCTCATGGGTCTCCATCCCCGTCCCCGTTAACAAAAAATAGGGCACTATTCGCTTTTGCACTAACTTTCATGATCTCAATCATGCTTGTCCAAAGGAAAACTTCCCAACCCCTTTCATCAAAAAAATTGATTGATGAATGTGTAGGCCATGAGGCCCTGTCCTTCATGGATGGGTTCTATGGCTACAATCAAATCCAAATTCATCCAGCAGATCAATACAAAACTACATTTACCAGCATGTGGGGTACTTTTTCTTATCGTGTCATGCCTTTTGGACTCAAAAACATTGGTTCTACATTCCAATAGGCCATGACTTATGTTTTCCATGATATTATTTGCATCATCCTCGCTTACATGGATGAGCTCACTGCTCGATCCAAGAAACGAACCCAACATTTAGATGACTTACAAGTCATTTTTCAACGATGTCGCCAGTATAATATCCACTTGAACCCCCTCAAGTGTGTATTTTGTGTCACCACCAGACACCTCCTTAGGTTCATCATCTCCCAACAAAGCATCAAAGTGGACCCCCTCAAGTTCCAAGCTATCATAGAAATTCCACCACCTCGGAATTTGTTCCAACTGTAGAGCCTACAAGGAAAAGMAAACTTTTTATGATGCTTTGTCCGAGATTACGCCATTTGCATGCATGGTTTCCTTCACTTATTGTGTCATCCACACATCATGTGTGGGAGGGGGAATTGTACCCACACATTTCAAYGCAGGCATCCTTCCTTCTCCCATGCATTATGGGTCCCACCCCTACAAAAAACCATAGTACGACCATAAGTATGACCCTACCCAAAAAATAAAACCTATCTACTATGTAGGAGTATGGGACCACTAACTTGGCTCTCGCAACTCCTAGATCAGTCAGCTCAAAATCTCACAATATCCAAATCTCCTCTAAATCATCTCGTCAACTCACTATGGAAGTAGGTACAAATGAGGTGGAATTGCGGGCCCCACAACCATATATAGTCCCTTTTTCCAAACTTCCACACAGAGTTACAGGATCTTGGAGTCTTTGTTTTTCTATCCATCTTCAGCCATGGGATCAGGATCCCACTGCCTACATAGTCACATTCCTCGGGTCACCACCTACAGTCAGCCCCAGGGAGCCATTTTCTCACATCGCATCCAGGTACGCATGCTCATGTTCAAAATTATCAAATAATTGTTATATGTTCTTTATCTTTGGATATTGTTCATGTCGGGTATTCGGTTTTAATGTGTGAAGGTAATTGATCATCAAAAAATAGTGCAACCCCTTAAGGTATATGATTTCCACTGGCATGTAATCACTCCCTCTTAATATCAATTACATCTACCAGTCACACCCTCTGACATTTTCCTTTAGGGTCCCTACATCCGGCTCTCCAGTACTGCCAACTCGGTTGCATTTTGGTACTGTCACCCAACAACACTCTCCCCCACATGAGTTGTCCCATTTATAGTCCCCCTTGGCACTTTGAAACTCATGTTTCATTCACCCTGTTGGAGCCGCCTTTGTTTTTTCTAGCACGTCTCGAATTTCATGTCTTAATGCTCGAAATCGAAAGATGGTTTTCGTATTTTCTATCTGTGGTTTCAAAATCTCTGAAGTCTTATCACGCAAGAAGTGATGATTATTGTACTCTTGAGGTGAGTTCTACCTTTTGGCAAATAATTTTTCCCCCTTTTTTTGTTCTACCTTGAGATTTCGTATGATGGATGATATATATCACATAGTTCACAAGTCCCGAGCGACGAGACGACGAAATCGCTTTAAATTTTCACCTAGGGCAGTAACGGGAGTAAAGTTTTCTTAAATCATGATTAATCATCATTGGGTTTTCGCGCCTTGGTGTTCACTAAATCCAAAATTTTATTTTCATAACCCCGATAGCCGAAACCATGAGCTCGTTATTTTAGTAACCTGTTTCAAGGTTAAGGGTAAAAGCTAAGCCATGGTTAAGTTCTGTCGGCAATTCACCACTCGACATTTTCTCTTTAAAAGGTTACACCATCTAAGCCCCAACTTGCGAAATAACGATAATAATATGAACATAATTAATTAATCACCTAATCCAAGTTTATCTTCCCTTTTAATTAAAACGTATTATCACGATCTCGCGGTTTCGCAGCTCGGCATGCAAACTTCCCGAAAACTTACTTTCAAAGCTCCGAGTCGCGATATGGAGAATATAAATAATTACATAATCAATTAAGTGCCTAATCACAATTTTGGTCTTATTAACCAAAATCGATCATCGAAAATTCAGAGGTTAGAGGTTCCAAGAGTTAAAGAAAAATTCTCAATACAACGAGTACCGAAAGAGTAATTAACGTTGGTAAAACTGGATTAATTAAGCTAAATCAATATCTCCTGTGTTTTGATGCTTTCATGATTTACGAGGTAGTCTTATTTCTTCCATATGCCAACTGACATTTCTAATCGCCAAAATTTATGGCATTAATTGTGAAATAAGGCGAATCGATGAATAAAGATTGTGTTTTTATTGCTAAATTTATTTCTAAACATGATTTGACAGATATGTTCTAAAAAGTACCAATTTTTCAAATATATATAAGAGTTGTTATTTGTTATAACAAATTCATTTCTACATTACACAGAGAACATTTTCTCAGCGAGCTAACTTTTGTATGTATACGTACTTTTATCGCAGAAGAGCCAAAGCAGGATCTCCCGTCATGGCCACGGAAAAAGCATACAAAGCTAGCATTGAGGTTTCGGGACAAGGTTCGGACAACGTCACTGATACTTCACCTCGAAGTGTTGACTCTATCTCGAACTGGTCATTCGTTTCTGATGTTCTGCAGGCCGAATTGGTGGATTATTCTGATGATTCCATTGATAATGAAAAAGACGACATAACCACCAAGTATAAAATCATCATTCAATTGGGAATGCATAAAGTAGCGGCCAGGCCACGATTTCTCCCCTACTATGATATGGACCAATGGGCATTAGACCATGTGGACATACCATCCAGAACCATCGTGAATGAGCAGAAAGTCACCATCGAGACTTTCAAACTTGAACACCTGCAAGCCATGTACAAGTTGCCCACAACATCCGACCTTACATATGGTGCCGAATTCTTGGACGATTTCAAACAGAAGGAATGTGTACAGTATGAAAAGACCATGTCTAGCTTAATAAGAGATTGGGTTTCACACCCTACGAAGTTCAGGGTAGACAGTAATGGTATATATTCAATAGCTTCCTTAGAACCACAGTACAAGTATGTAGCTATGATGACATGAATATTATATGGGAGAGAGGAAAACTCACATTTCTTTCTTCCATGGGTGCCTCTAATATTTCGAGTCATCAAAGGTTGTTCCTTCGACTGGGCGAAAATGCTATCTGATAGCTTGATCAATCGGGTTACAGAGTATCGGGTGTAGAAATAGAGCGGAAAGACTTCTTCATTTTTCATGTCTGCATACATTATGGATGTCGTGTGTTTTTTAACACCATTTCCCTTAATGAGCTGGAGTTGGACTCCAGCAGAGGACAATCCCATCCACGTCTATCATTCAAAATTATGGGAAAACAAAGCGACAGCTTTCGTATATGAAATCTTCAACTGGGTGATGGTGCCTCTGCATGTCACTATTTTCAGTCACCCGCCATCCAGGATCTCGGACAGTATAGTGACAAATTTGAGCAGCATAGCTGACTGGTATGTAGAAGCCAAATTCTCATATCTCAAAGTTTTCGGGGCTTCAGTTCCCCCGCATGCATTGCCATTATTTATTCCCGACAAGCTGGCTTGTCGTGAGGTTGCTAGACAAACAGTAATCATTGGCATCAGCAAGGAGCTGAAGGGATACTCGAAAAAGGTATGGCCACCTTTTCCTGTGCATTTAAATTCATATTCTTTATTAGATTTCGGGCATGCTAAAGCTGAGGCAACAACCCTAGAGGACCTAAATTTGGTCCTTATTGAGTTCAAGAAGAACGATCTGCAAAGAATCGTGAGTAATCATTTGGCCAGTTGTAGACTCAAGAGATTTGAGCACGAGAATTCACCCTCGGATGACATTTTTCGAGGTGCAAGATCTTATGCCAAGATTCTATCTTGAATACAAACCTTGGCACCTGAGGAGAGAGCCGATGTTCTGAATTTCCAAGAACATCGATAGAGTTTTCTTTCCATAGTGTTGCGGGGTGAGAATCCGATTATAGCGGAGGCGAAACCAAAAGATGTCGAAAGCTCCAAGGATGCGACTCCCGGTCAAGAAAAACACCAGGACGAGGGAGAGATAACTTAGAGTCCGAAAGTAGAGATAAATACTCCCAACCCGGCGAAGAAGCAGAGTCTAGTTACTATTCCAAGACAATTAGTGAAGGAAATTGGAGAACCTATCACATCAGTTACTCCCTTGCAGTCAACTCAGGGAAATATTGACGCAGGGTGGATCTTCAATGAGGAGTTGAGGCCTATAAGGGTAGAAGAGCTCCATCCAATTGAGTTCTTCTTCGATAAGACGAGAAAGGTAGTGGTAAAGGGGGAATTCTATCAGGAAGGAGAGTCAACAACCAAGAAATACAAAGTTATAACTGATGGGAAAGACAAGAGGAATGAACAATTTGCGACTGAAATAACAGGGACATTAGGAGCATACACCACGGTGAATCAATTTTCAGTTGGGCTTTTAAAAAAATAGCTGAAACAAAAGAATCACCTCATCAAAACCCTAGAGGCTAGACTAGCCACTGCAGAGGAGGCTGTCAAGGACCATGCGAGTGTAGGAATAGAGCAGGCTAGGTTAGCCGATAAAAATGAGATAGAGCTGCTCAAGACTAAGCTCGAGCAAGCATAGTTGGTGGTCTGAGATGGTCAGATCCAAGCGAGCCAACAAAATGATTTTATCGAACAGCTACAGGCTAGGGTGGAGATCGCCGAAAGCAAAGTGATAAATATCATGATGTTCCAATCCCAGGAGATGGAGATTCAGATTAGAGTCTCTGTGGCCCAACGAAATTTACTCGCCAAGGTAGAGGTGATTCAGGACAACTGCTTGCTGGTCAATCAAGTTTTGGAGAATTTAACTGCTAGAGAAAGGGAAGCTGGAGCAGCACGGGTCACCTTCCAAGAGGCTGTGATAGCCACAAACAACAGGGATTTGGGAAGTACTCCCAAGTTCACCATTTCAGAGCAGACCAGAGGAAACATTCTATTGAAAGAATGGGAGCATAGCATCTCGGAAGGCAAGCTGCAAGCCAAGAGAGTGACAAAATCCTTAGAAGATGCTTTTAGCTCTATAGATGGTAATCTACTATGAATTGATAATGGAGATAATGCCAAGGCATTGATTCAGATGAATATGGAAAAAATATCTCTTGATTTAAATGAAAATGAGGAAAGAGATTCAGTCGAGATCTCCCAAGTGACTATGGCGGACATAGTCCAAATAGACAAATGTATGATTAAACCAAGTGTGAAATTATGTGCTATCAACATCATAGACAGACAGATGGAAGACAGGCTGTCGCAATTAACCCGAGATTGTTACTCTTTTGAAGCCAATTGTCAAGCAGAACCGTTAAGGCTAATATCTCGGTTGGTTGAGAGATGTGTCACCTGTACCGAGCATGCACGAGGACAAGCTTCTGGCACCAAGTAAAGACAGAGAAGAAGAAATGGAGTGATTTCTCTCCTCCCTATCATAACTGAAAATTTTGTAATGATTGAGATTCCATCTTATTGTAAAACTGTATAAATATACCATAGAAAGAAAGAAAAAGGGATGGACCTTTTTGTGTCGATTGTAACATAGTTTTTACACTTTTGAGAGTTAATACAAAGCAAATCTAAAGATTCTCAATTCCGTCACGACTGTGTTATGAGTTTATTTTCTTGTATATCATATTTTGTTTCATTTCATATTCATAACTGATGAATGCTTCGTTATAATTTAGTACAACCTCTACTATAGCGAATGAATTTTGGTTTTCTATATTGTTTACTGTTTTTCCTCTATACCAGCTATCAGTAGGTATAAGACTAGTCAACACTTTCAAAATTCCATATATATTTATGCTTCATCAGGTTACTTCTTTACATTTTTCTTCTTCTGTTTATATGTGAGATTCTCCCTTGATAGGAGCCTTACTCGATAGACAGCTAAACGTTTTTCCCCCACCTCATACATTTTATTAAAATATAACCCAGTTACGGGAAAGAGCCTTTGATTTGCATCCCTTTTTTTTCTGAAACCGTAAACTCTCTTTCATATGACCGAATTGAGATAGCACTCAAACTTCCCCTGAGTTTTCCTTATTTTATTGCTCCTCCATGACTGTCCCTGTACCAACACATCCCAATATCGAACCCGGATTATCAAATCAAACACACATTGCCTTAAATCTTTTCGATACTATCCTTATAATAGCCACTACCCGGGTTGAACTCAAACGTTCCCGGGCAATGATTTAATAGGACATAAACGTCCAGGAACAATTGGAAGCTAGACAATGCCAACACAAAAATCTTCCCTAGTTTCCCTTGCTGAAGGTTGATGTTTTTATCTCCTCTACCCTTTACCCACTTTCGGATGCCTAGACACTGTACTTCTAAGGATTAAGTATAAACTCTAGAACAACACACCCCCTTAGGGATGGGAGTCCCTATAGTCTTACACATTTCTGAGAATTAGCCACATACTCCTTCTCCTCATTTTCCTATCTTTCCCAGTGGACTCCCAGGTTATCTCATCATAGTTCTATTTTGACTGTGCCTTTGCGGTATCATTAACCTTCCATTAGGTCCACAATCAATTTTCCCACCTGCATATTTCCTTTCATTAATTTACCTCATACAGAAACCCACCAATAGGGCCCCAACCCTCCACTAGTTATTCACACAACTTTTTCCCTCACAAGCCAAGTGATATTGCACTGGGGCACCCATTTCTGTATCTGTACATTCCTCCCAAGTTATTGTTTATTTATTTGGTAATTGTAAAAATCATTTGTTCCAACATTTATTTAGATTTTTTTTATCACCCTTGACAACCTTATTTTTCTGGAAAAGCAACCCATGTCACCCTTGGTTGGGGCATTCACTATCCTCTACTCATGCTGAAATCATCCATAAACCCCGAGTATCCCATAGTCCATGTACCCCTAATCTCTGAGTTTTCCCACGTTGTCATGCCTCTGGCATAATTTAACCCCATGTCTATTCGTCCCCCTGATGCTAGATACAGTTTCACGGTTGTTGCCAATAATCCTTCAAAGATACCCCCAACCAAAGGAGGTCTTGAGTCTCATCGCATCTTGACTTCGTTCATGTTCCTTATTAGTTCCTGATCTTATCTAGTGGATTCCATGAATCCCTTTTCTTCTTGGAGTCATGTCTCCCTTTCTGTCGACATCAACATAGTTTCCAGAAGGGCGACAGTATCTTGACTCTCATTACCTTTACAATGAGGAGTTTCAGACGACATAGAGAGAACCATCATTTCTCTATGCTGTTGTTGACCCCCATAACATTCGACTTCAACACAATCTCATGTTATGGTGGGTCTTACTATGTGAATGTTGCATTTGTTTTATACTAGCTGAAGACCTTTGAATTTGGTATGCCATCAATGCCTATGAATCATCAACACTTCTTACAGGCATCCTTGCCTCTTTTCAGAGTATGTTCACCATCAGAATTGTCATCTTCCATTATCAAACCACCCCAGAGGGCACTATAGTTATCTACATCAGCATACAACTTCAGTTACCCCCTTATATTTTTGAGTTACATGACATGAGCATGGGGCATGCCTGCCTCGTTTGTTTATAGATTTTATTTTTTCTCCTTAGAGACAGATTTGGGTCTTACGGTTTCCCCTCTCCCTCCAACAAGATCACTCTTGCAGTTCTTATCAACACTCTTCCTTACAATGGTACTCTCAGTAGAAGAAACATTGATGTATTTCGGCTATACGTATGCTCCTAACCTCACACATTCGGGGGCATCTATTATCACTGAAATTTCATCTACAACACTGGATGAAAATGGTTACAAGAATACAACATCTCCAAACACCTATTAGTTCACTTGTAGCACCAAAAATGCATTTCCAAGAGGCAAAAACTATACAAGTGGTAAAAAAATTGGCATGCACTGAAACACTAAAGGAAGTGCACACACAGTGCATGGGCCAAAGAATCCCTTAGAGCACATAATGCGCCATATGCGCAACTATGTATGAGAATATGAACGACACATTTATGGTTCTTGTCAGCTCCTCACCCACTTCTGGACCAACTCCCAACTTGATTTGACCCTCAAATCTGAGCTGAATCCGAATGGGGGCCTGGTCAAAGACCTAAGGGTGCCCTAAAGTGCCCCTTGTCCACACTAAGAACCAGTTGGATATTTCCTCAAATACATGCTATAAATGGAGGCCATGGGTGCACTAAGAATTTAAGAATCTCATAGTATTTTTATGTTGCCTCAATACTTCTTCAAGAAACCTCTTTTCTTATTGGAGCATTGTAGCAACATCTCAATAAGCTATTCCACTCACCTCTTGAGGGAATAGGCTTGTATTTCTTCACCATTTTCTTTCTTGTTTATCATTGTAAGAATATTTCTCAAATAGGGGACTCAAGAACCCTCCCAAGGAGGAAGAGGGGATCCATAAGTCCTCCTTTCTCTACAGTKTTTTCCAACTAATATAGTTATCCATTGGTGGCATAATCTTGGTCATTTGGTTGATTGATTTTGGTTCAAAGTTTCTTATGAATTGTAGTTTTATTTTCTTAGTTGTTTTTAGTTTATTTGCTTGTTTATTTCATGTACTTGGATTTTTTAATTCATGCACTAACCTCTATCCTATCTAGAAGGCCAAACTAGACTTACAAGTGCCCTTGTTTTTCTCACCCAAGTGATGAAACATACACAATAGAGACTTTAGCAAAGAAGCCATCAGAATGGGAACAAAATTACATAAATCTACTCAAATCCATTCCTACTGCATAAATTCATATTATTGGAGTTAAATAAAGAACTACATTGATCATCTGGGCCAGGAGAGTTATTTCCAAACATAACCTGTTGAAATCAGTTCAAACCAAAGCTACCCAAATGGAGAAAAGTGTGCAATACTTAAGGATTTGTTTGAAGAGTTGTTTATCAAAGGCCTCCCACCATTTTGGGATGGAAAGGGAAAATTGTATGATCAAGAATAATACAATCTTGTCCTCACTCAGTTCAGTATGGATCACTCCAAGTTCGAAACCCTGGATGAATATCTGAAAGGAGCCACATTGGTTGAGCATCTGATTACAAAATTTGAGATTCTGAATTAGTTCAAAGCAATTAAAATTGGACTGCCAGTCATTTGATATGCTTCCTACATTGACCTGGAGATCCTGATSAAGGAAATGATAKACTATGAMATCCATTCTAACTTGCAATGGAAGGAGATAGTATGGTTGGGTAAGACAAAGTACAGTTTTTTAGGGACCAGTAGATAATGTACATGTGTCATTGAAGATGGTAGATCAGGTTGAAKACTAGAAYAAAACAAGTGGAAAATAAAGAAACTGAAGAATTAGAGGCATTAGAAGCCATATCATCAAATGYTTTCTTGCTAATAATTGTAAATATGTTCCAAAACCGAAACTGTTCCTTGTAATTATTGTAATCAGTTTCAAGAACTGGAATGCTTCATTTTTAAATCATTGTAATCGGTTTCAAACCGAAGGGACTCAAACTTGTATAAATATTAGGAGTGTAAATGTGTTGAAACTGCATAGAATAGATCTATATAAATAATAATACACACATTTGTAGAGAGATTTTGAGAAAGAAGAAGGAGAGAAAGAATGGAAGAATTCTCATTAACCGTTGTGAATAATGAATAACTTACACATGATATACTCTGTATAGCTCAATGAGTTAGACTGGAGGATAACCAATGTCCCATAGTGGTGGTATAGAGTGATATGTACAAATACCAATAGTTACATGAGTGAAATTCCACCTAGTCTAGTCTCTTGGGCAGTTACAGGAGTGAACTGCCACCTAGTTGAGTTAACTAGTCAACTAGTCTTCAGTTAACTGACTGAACAAAGATTAGTGAGGAGTTAAATCGAGGAATCAAGGATAATGCACCAGTCTGGTGATGATACCAATTCAAGTTTGAATTAGCATGGTGATTTTCCCAATGTTTCATGGTGACAAAACCAATGTAACATCTAAACTCAAGTCAACTAGTCAAACTGAAGTGTCAACTGAAAGAGAATATTCTCCAGGTGGAATATTCTCCCCTAAATTATAGGAGATTGGATAATGACTAATTATAACTAATAAAAAAGGAAAAAACTTAGGAAAAATAAATCCTAGGTGTGTGTGAAGTAACTCAAACACCCCACTTGAACATCACTATGGTGAAAATAAAGATTCGGTCCCGACAATGAGGCCATGTTAGTGTTGTTGGGTATGTGTTATATTCTTTGCATGTGTGTGTGGGCATGATTGATATGACAAATGCGTCTGATGATACCTCAAAATAGTGCTCTGTTTGTGCCATGTGCTTTGGTCTATTTCCTAGGGGGGTCCTAGGGTGGGGCAGGTATGCCCCCTCCTGGTTACGCGCAGCATTCGGGGCAACACCCCAAATTATTTTTGGGGCATTTTTTGCTATTTTTAGTGGTTTTGTAAATTAATCCCAGATTAATGGATTAGGGTTTTGGTATCTACAGAATACCTAAAAACATTGAATATATTGTATGGTGAATGGTGAAATTCATTATAATGAATATAAGAAAGGTTTTCCCGGTTGAGGGTTTCCAATATAAAATCTTGGTGTACTATGTGTATGATCCATTGATTAATTTATGTCTTGCTTAAGAATCTATATGCATTTCTTTACTTCACAGGTTTAAAACTTACATGTGGTATCAAAGCTCATTTTTGGCTTCGGAGGGATGCCTTTGTTGTTGAGGGTTTGGCTCGGT
>JZKD02S0646784.1:265269-276427 GCA_000966675.3 Picea glauca | reverse complement strand
TTATTTTGAAATGAGATGCAAAATGAAAAAAGAATTTAATTAATTAACATTACCAAATGATTTCATGAAAATGAGAAACCAACCAAGATATTATTTGATGAAGTATTGAACACATCATTCAAAATAGTCAAACTTGCTAATGAGCAAAAGAATGAACACAATCATAATTTAAACGAAAGTAAACATTTGATAAAAATTAACGTTTTTATTTAAATTGAGATTTTTATGCTTGTTTCAAACTTTTGACATATACTCTTGTAATGAATGTCTCATAATATAGTGAATGTCTTAAGTTTGTCTCAAAGCAAGCCAAGGTATGGAACTATTTGAAAATGTTGATTATATAGCTCATTATAATTATCAAGATTCAAATAGGGACCCTTTAAATTTTGTAAAAATATAGGGGGAGTTGTTGGGGCCCAACAAACTGTTTTGAAGGTGTACTAGTTACAATTTCAGAAGAAGACTTATTTGTTGTCTTGCTCCTGGTATTGTAAGGATGCACTGTTTCAAAATTAGCTTGAAAACTGCTATCCGAAAAATGTTCGAAAATGTTTGGAGAGGATTCATCTTCTTCTACTGTCTCTTGTTCAACTACTTCTTCAGGAATCTCGGGAGGAATCAAGTTATCATGTGCTTCTAGGATCGTTTGAATAGAAAATTGTAAGCTTTCTAGATTTAGGCCTTCAGAATTTGAGTTAGGTTGGTTTGTGGGAAAAGGCTTCCTAAAAGGGGGTTTGTAAGGCCCTTTGCTCGAACAAGCTTCTTCAGCCGACATTTTCAAATCTATAACTTGATTGGATAACTTCTGAATGACTTTTTGTAAGTTTTCTAGATCCAAAATATCTAGTTGAGCTTTCTTTTGGGGAGGTCTAGGAAGAATTTCAATTTTCTTCTTGGAGGATGAACTAGTCTTTATCTCGTTACAGGTATTGACTTTTAAGCTGAGAATATTTTTCTTGATATGACTCGCCTCTTTGAAGGCTTCTAACAATGTAGCTTTCTTGGACCTCTTTACCCAAATGACTATGTTTTGATGTAAGGCTTTCATGTAGTATGCGACAATAAGATTTTCGGCAGGCATCGAATCCATGGGGATTCGGTTCTTTAGTGTCAGGAACCTTTGATTAAAGTCTTTTATCTTTTCTTTGGGGTTCATTTTTAAACTAGAAAGCTCCATGACTAGAACTTCAGGAGACTTGTCGTCTCCAAATTTCTCAAGGAAACATGACTCGAATTTATCCCATGACACGATGGTGTGGGGCTATTGGGAAAAGTACCAGGTAGAGGCATTGCCTTCAAAGGTGTAGGGAAAAAATCTGCACACTATGTCTTCGTGCTCAACACTACTGAGCTTAATGGCTAGCATAAACTTTTTGATGTGATCTTCAGCGATCTGCTTGGAGTCTGGGTCAAATTTAGAGAGCCATTTCTCCGGATGTTTAGGCAAAGGATGCCGGGGACCAGGTATGGTCACTGCATCTTGGTCGAGCCAAGGTCTGGCGAGATTGTTTGGATTTTCCATAGGTGTGGGGGGTGTCGAAGGTTGGAATGAAGAACTGCCTTCATCTGAGGATTCTTCTCTAGAAGAAGAAGGAGATGAAGGGGGGAGGTGATGGTGGAATACCAGATCCTCCTGCTGCAGGAGTGAGAATATGATCTGGATCCATAGGATTTAAGGTAAGATCAATACCTCTGAGTTGTTCCCTGATATCAGATAAGTCTAATGGTTGGTTCAAAGGTCGACCTGGTTGTCTGATACGGGATAAGGCACTGTGCGTTCTTATGAGGGATTGACGAACAATTTCTTGTATGTTGCCACCTGGGGGATTTGGAGTTACTGGTTCAACGATGATCTGTGGATCGTCGTTTGATGTGGTTGTTGTTTGAAGGACAATGTTGTCATCTGAACGACTTCTAGTTACTATAGCTGAGTGGGTAGGTGGGGGAGGAGTCTTGCGACCTCCTCATGCCATTAATAGTTTTTCGGCCCTCCTTCTAGCGCCATTTGTTGACAGGCGAAATTGACCGCTCGTCAACTGGAGGAGTGAATCCGATCCAGGGTTGTCTAATTAACCCAATTCGTTTGGATTAATTCACTCCGATGGGTTTTGCGGCTCCGTTGGCCGATCTAAGTCCTAAAAAAAGCAAAAATAACTAAAGGAAAAACAATAACCTAATAAATAACAATTACTAAAATCTATAAGTACATTTAAATATATATATGTACAATTTATTTAACTGAAATATATTCAATAACTTTATATACAATCTGTACAAAACACAAGTTTTAATCTAAACTTGTAAAAAATCAAATATAAATTGGTTACTTTAGCAACAATAATAAAGAAAGTGAAAATACTATCTAATTTTTTTGGTTTGTTTTCTTAGATGTATACGCTCATGACATCAAACATTAAACTGCCTAATTGAACATAAAATAATAGATAGTAGAAAATGTTTTATATATAGAAAACTTCTATATTCAGTAAGATAATGAAATCAAATAACATGCTAACCTATTATTGCATCTAATGTTTGTTCAATATTGAATATCCAACCACCTTTATATGAGAAGTGAATCTACAACAGATCTTGAGATTGCTCCGAATAAATGTGAAACAATAATGCCGGAGATTGAATTATAATAACATGAAGATATAATAAATATAGTCACAGTAATCTTATGATTTTCAAGTAGCTACTATGAGATAATTCTTCTTGTAATAACTTGCATGTAAACATTCAACTGAAATTAGAGATAAATCTTTTAATTTAAATTGTATAGATGATCACTGTGTTTTATATCTGAAACACGAGATATGGACATCATATATAAATTGAATCATATCAACTTCCAATAACCATGACGACAAAAACAATCATAATCTATTATCAAATTGAAATAAACATAACTTGAATGAAAACATCATACAGAAAAGCTAAAGCTGTAATGCTCATTATATTCCATTCAAGTCTGTGATAAAATGCCCATACTCTTGCCCCAGGCCGAGATGATTCTAATGTTTACAAAATGATATGTTTATATAGGTTTCAAGAAGCATACCTGTTTCCTGTTGATAAGATCAAATTGGTTTCAAAAATTAGAGGGGGATGCAACCACCATGATTTCATCAGATATAAAAAAACTACCAACAGTCTAATTCTGTTTATTCACAATACATAATAGATATGACTGGGAGATCTCAAAAGTGCCTCATATCATATTTGAAATCATGGGCTCCTTAATTATCCTGAAAACAAAAGAAAATAAGAAGATCTCAGATATGTTTTCTGTCATCAAATCAAACAATTCGAATTTTCTTAACTGGCTACAGAATCTTGCAATTCTGTAGCTAGTTATAATAGCAAATGCAATCTTATTTTATTGAATAAATAAAACAGACTAATCTTAATAATAAAAATTGTTTATTCAATCAAACCAAATATCCTAACTTAAGAATGACAACAATCATGCTAACAAAATCATACCTCTAATCATAAAACCAAATCATATCAAGAAACTTTGGAGTTAACGATAGCTGTAGCTGCCTCTAAGTTTTTGAAAATCACATGACCTGTAGTTTTCAAACGCTTCTCCTTCCCTTGGATGATGGATTCAAGCCTGTTGTTTTCGTTTGTTAACATATCAACCTGGTCTCTCAAAGACTTGACCCGTGACTGTAGAAACGGGACATCAGTATAGTATCTATCGATCCACGATCGACACACATCACATTGTGACTGTAAGGAGTTTGCATTAGAACGAACAACATTATGGGTTGGAGAATCCTCCATGCGGATGGTAGATTTATCACAGAGCTAGATACCAGGGAACTCTGGGTTATCTTTCAAACAAGGAGACAAATTATAGACATAGTTACATGGATGGTCAGGGTATAGCCCAAATGACACAGGGTCTTCTTCAGCAAGGAATTTGTCAATTTCTGAGTTTGAACTTTCGCTTACTTAAATCATGCTGATCGTGTCTGCACGAGGGTTTGTTTTATTTCAAATACTTTGAGAAATTAACTGACCAACTCTTTTGTTTTTGAAATTGACATCAACAATACCTTTTAACTTCTTTCCTATAGGTTTCTTCACAGTTTTAATACAATCCTTTGGATGTGTAATTGGTTGACTGTCTTGCCGAATGACCTTAGGGTAGCTCGAAGGTTTGTTGTTAGGGGAAAAATCACAAGCTAGGGGAGATGGAAGAGAGGCCATCAGGTTCACAAGGGTTCCCTCAATGACTGGCTTATCTACTTCTCCCAACTTAGGGTTACCAAAACCATTTCATGTAATGAACGAATCCCAACAGTCATTTTGTGACTCTAACTAATGAACGAGGATGATTTTAATCAGGCCATGATGAAACAGACTTGAATCTAACCTCTGTTTCCTAAATCTTTTCCCCATTTTATACAGACTTCTGAGTAGGTAATAAGGCATATTCAACGGAAAACCAATAAAACTCATAAGTAGGTGTAAATGATATAGGAAAACAAGTCTGAATCATCCCTCACGTGTGATGAATTGCTTCACTACAGCAAGTAAATCATGCCACCTAGTTTTCAAGAATGAAATTGGCATACCTCGATCACAACTGGTTATTTTTCGTGAGGTAAACAGTAAAGTCCAAGGGACTTCCTCCACTTTCGCGTTTTTGAACCATTTTTGACCAACCGCTGGCAATCCCGTGGCTTGAATTAGGAAATATTCAGTTAATTCCAATTGCACATCACTAATTTTTTCCTTACAACCATCAAAGGCTAAGGCAAACTCTTGGGCAACCTGAAGATTAAAACCTTGAAAATTTTTGATGAAAATATGCCAACCATTCCTTTCCAAATCTTCCCTAGCATTATCATATGAGAGCAGGGTGTGGATGTTGTTCGGTTCAACCCTTACCATTGGAGCCATACTGAACGAATGGGTAATTAATGCACAACACACAGGTAGGGTTTGCAAAAATGAAACAGAGCCATAGCCCCGAGCTTTATCAATACATGCTGTGATGATTCAAACGATGGGCAAGGTGTTTAATCAAAACGCGTGTGAAGAGTTTTGTGAAACCTGAGACCATGCTAAGGAGTAATGGCAACCTGTACATTGTATGCCACCTTGGTATTGAGTACATGCTAGGACCAAAGTACTCTGAAAACATAAGTGCACGCATCATATTTTGATTACAAAGTTGGGTAAAAGAATAATCAAAAGTTTTGTGAAAGAAAAGTGATGAAAGATCAAACCAAAATATATACAAACAATATCAAATGGTGGGGTCTTTCATTTGTCAAGACTATCAATCTCTTGGTCATGTTTATGAGTTGACAGGGTGAAAAACACAAGGGTGATACCTTCCTGGCAAAGAATTGAACTCCATATTAAATAAACCATTTTCTTTCAATGAAATTTTAAAACAACATAGTAACGATAGTTGCAAGTTTTCATGCTTTTAGTCATGAAAACGAAGCATGAATAAATGATAAATAAAATGCGATGATTTACAACTGTCGTTTAGGGAAAACCTCATGAAGAGTAATAAAATTTCATAGACCCTGTGTAGGCAGCTTATAAAAATAATAATTATATAATCACTGCCAACAATGGTGACATGCTGGGAGAAGCAATTATCTCTGTCATACAAACGAGTTTAGGTTAGAATAATCAGAAAAACCTCGAATTGAAAACACCAAAAAGCTGTTTGAGCATCTCAAATAATTATAACATAGTCCAGTTTCAGACAACTTTTATTTTTAAAGAAACGAAAACTGGTGACAATCTTAGCAAAAGAGAGACATGATGTAAAGTTAAAATATTCAATACTGTTGACAGGGCCGCTGTTGCCAGTAGGCGTCCATAGCCTCGACAGGGGTGTCAATTAACCCACTTTGATATCTATATCCTGTCAAGAAATTCCAGATCAGAACGAAGGACGTTTAAGGTCAAAATAGAATCCATATATGAGAATTTTCTTTTACCTGACATTGTTTCGCTACCAACGGGCCTGTTCAGTACCCCGAGGAAGTTATATTGGCATCATGCATGTATTTACTTGTTGCCAGCAGACCTGTTCAGTGTCTTGACGGGTTTACAAGAACTTCCCACAATTCTCTGAAAGTTTATATTATAGTTTTTAAAGATATTCAATAGAGTGGGGTGACGCTGAAAATTCTAGTTTTTTAACACATCTTGATATGTCACAGACCTTGAATTTTTTTTTTAGCTATCCTTCATCAAGATCTAGAAATAGTTTATTAATAAAAATGACTTTCAAGAACAGGGAGACATCATTGAGTTGTTCTCTTAAAGAACAGGGACAACGTAAAAAAAGATTTTTATAGATGGTCGTGAATACTTTCAATTGCAGATTGAAACCAAGAAAATGCTTTTCAAACAAAAAGTCATCTTTAACAAGGATACAATTTCAGAGAAATACAACAATTGATGTTTTGACAACTTTCCGTAGTCATTTTCGAGGGGAAGTTTTATGTTTTCTTTGTCTGAGCTAGCCCATGGTGCAGGCATATGTGTTTCAAAAGAAAGACTGATAAGCAGAAATGAGAACCAAAACAAACCAGAAAAGAAAAACAAACAACAAGTAAAACAAAACAGAAAATATTTACAAACGGTGTATGGGAGCGTCATCATGTAAAGTATTTTTTTAGAACTTGGCCATTCACCGGGAAGGTGTTTGGCTATCCCTCTAAATTTTGTAAGCGAAAGGAAATGGGACCCAGTTTCTCAGCAATTAAAAATGGTCCCAACCACAAGTTCTGAAACTTAGTATGCTCTCCTTCTCCCTCATGAGGTTTGTCCCACTTTAGGACAAAGTCACCTACCTCAAAATTTCTGTCAGAGGTAGAATTGGAATCAAACTAGCTTTTAACAATGAGTTGATGTTGATCCAATTTTCGTTTTGTTTGAGCCCTTACTTCCTCTAACTTTAACAAAGCGTTAATTCGACTCTCCAGGGGGGGACAGTCTTCTTCCTGTACCTTCTGCGATAACTGTAGGGATGGAAGAAGGACATGCAGTGGAAGAATCACTTCCCTGTCGTAAATGAGAAAGAGAGGTGAGTTACCCACAACAGTTTTAGGAGTTACTCTGTCAGCCCAGATTGTGTTCAACAGTGCGTTATGCCAATTTTTATGGTTTTCGAAGACCGTTCTCTTGATAATTTTGATCATATTTTTATTAGTTGATTCCGTCAAACCATTGCCTTGGGGTTAATAGCTGGCAGAGTAATTTAATTTCCAGAGCGAAATTGCTCATTTCAAGAGATGAAAAATAGGAAGCATTATCAAATACCAGGCATTCAGGGATACCGAAACGAGTGATAATATTTGAATTCAGGAATGATATTACCTGGATGGTATTTACAGCTTTTAATGGGGCAGCCTTGGACCACTTGGTGAAATAATCTGTGGCTGTTATGATGTATTTATGCTGCTGTGAGGATGTCCGATTGATTGGGCCTATAATATCCAGGCCCCACTGCTGAAAAGGGGAGTCTACCGAAACTGGTTGCAAAGGCAATGCTGGTTTCTGTATCCGTCTAGATGCCTTTTGACAAATCACACACTTGCAGCATAAGGCATGAGCATCTTTGAAAAGGGTTGGCCAGTAATAACCAACTCTTAATACTTTGTGGGCGGTGGTGTCTCCACCGAAATGCCCACCAACTTCCCCTGCATGTAACTCCAATAAGACTTTTTCTGCTTCATCTTTTTCAAGACAACGCAAAAGTATTCCATCGAAATTTTGGTGCAACAAAACACTGTTAATCAGCTGAAAAGAAGAAGATTTTAATCTTAGTGCTCTCCTTTTTTTGGGATCAAGGTGACGGGGAGATGATCCGTGTATAAGACAAAATTTAATGTCATCATACCAGAGACTAGTAGGGTTTTGTGCACAACAGATTTGATTTTGATCGTGTTGATCTGGAATTAACATATCAGTTTCATTTTGTTGTCATATAGCTGAATCAGCAACCAACTTTCATAAACCTTGGCCTCTAACAATTTGTGTTGGGGTGATTTCTATGTCATATTCTTGTAAGGATGTGACCCAGTTTGCCTTTTTTTCGCCTAGCTCTTTCTGTACTAACAAATTTTTGACAACCGGGTAAGGGACAATGATTTTCATCCTAGATTTCAATAGATAAGATTGAAAGTGTTTTACTTCTTTAAAAATAGCATAAGCTTGCTGATCTACTGCTGGATAATTAAGTTCAGCTCCCTTGAAGGCTGAGCTCATAAAGGCAATTGTGACTTCATTATTTTCAATGTTCTTTTGAGTTAGGACAATAGTGTAAGATCGGTCAGAGGCAAACATGTAGAGGGTGAAGTCTTGCGAAAAATTAGGGATCATTAGAGAAGAAGGGTTTATTATGGCCTTTTTTATTTAATCAAAAGCTTGATTTTCTAAAGGTCCCCAATGGTACTGTACATCTTTTTTTATTAAGTTTTATAATGGTCTCACCATTTCTGAAAAGCTGGGGACGAATCTCCTAACAAAGTTTATCTGTCCTAAGAAAGATTGCATGGACTTTTTTGACGAGAGAGGGGGCAGTTTCGAAATGACTTGGGTCCTTTCAGGGTCGATAATCATCCCTTCATTTGATATAATGAATCCGAGGAGCTTACCTTGTTCTACTACGAAGACAAATTTTTTAGGATTTAAAGAAATGCCGTACTTACGACATCGCTGTAGAACAGATCTTAAATGAGCTAGATGATCTCCTTTATTTTTTGAGAAGACAGTGATGTCATCTAGGTAAACTACTACAGGTTGATTGATTAAGCCGCAAAAAGCGATATCCATCGCTCTTTGAAAAGTGACACCAACGTTTATGAGCCCAAAGGGCATCTTTCTATAAGCATAGGTGCCCCATGGGGTACAGAAAGTAGTTTTGAGCTGGTCTAGGGGAGACATAAGGACTTGGTTATACCCTGAAAACCATCCAACAAGGATAATCTTTCAGAGCTAGATACTTGTTGAAGGATCTGCTCCATGGGAGGGACAAGGTAGTTGTCTTTATCAGACTCCTGGTTAAGATTTCAGAAATCGACGCATAGTCAGATTTCACCACTCTTCTTTCTGATAGGGACAAGATTAGAGACCCATTGTGTGTGCCTTACTGGGAAGATTATTTTAGCATTTAGGAGTTTGTTTAATTCCTTCTTAACTGTTGGTTCGAGTTTTGAGTGCATCTTCCTTAACTTTTGTTGAAAAGGTTGGGTCTGGGGTTTCATGGGAATAATGTGTTGTATGATGTTGGGATCAAAGGTTTTTAAGTCATCGTATGTCCAGGAAAAAACATCTTTGAATTCCTTAAACAAATTAATAAATGCTACCTTTTCTTTCTCAGAACACCCGAACCCAAAATTGATGCACTGTGGGTTGTCTTTAGTTCCCAAATTTAATTTTTCATGTGTCAAAGAAGAACTATTCGTTTTACAATTCACTGATTTTCTGAACTTATCGTGAAGATCATAACATTTTTCTAATCTAACCACAGATTTCGGGATAGAGTTTACCATGTCTGATGCATATTCCGGGGATCTCAGATCTAGTATTACCGTAAAGTTGCGAAGATTTTTGTCATGGGCACCTTCGTCAATCACTGCGCCCTAGAAAGTTTCTTCCATATAAAGAAAACTGATGATCTGTTGATCTTCATTGAAGACTCTCCAATTCGTGATGTTGTCTGGGACGGACGGTCTGAACAACAACTCGACGGAAAATGAATTCGAAGATAGGCCTTCTGTAGGAAAAAGTTTTGAAGCGATGTTAGCTAACAAATCAACTTCAAAATTATTCAATCTAGGAATAGAATTTATGTTAAACGCAGAAAACTTGTTCATCAAATTCCATACCTCGGTCTGATAGATTTTTAGGTCTGGAGATAAACAGTGGATAGAATTTTTTACCTGTCTAACCACTATTTTTGAATCACCAAAAACAGTCAAATTTTGAATGTTTAAATCTAGTGCTTTTCTGAGGCCTTGCAGGAGTGCCTCATATTCAGCTGTGTTTTTTGTACATTCGAATTCTAACCGGCAAGAAATCAAAGTCTTCTTACCTGCATGATCAATGAGCACACACCCCACACCAACTCCTTCCTTATATTTTGACCCATCAAAATAAAGAGACCATATTTGATTTTCGTCAAGTGGAAAGAACCTCAGATGCATACAGGGTACAGGGAGAAATGATGATTGGGTAGGCAACACCGCAGTTCACTCAAGCCCCAACACCATACAACCCTGTGCAGCAGCAGTATAATACTGCACAACAACCTTATAATAATGTGCAGCCACAGTACAACCTAGCACAACCTCAGTACAATACCGCGCAGTATAATCAGGGACCACAATATAACGTGCCACGAGGTGATCACACAGCCTATAGAGGAGCAAGACGAGCCAAAGGAGGTTTCAGATGTGGGAGAGGACCAGTCACATGTCACAATTGCTAGCAACTAGGACATTATGCATGGGAATGCCCATTTCCACTAGCGACCTGTATGTATTATCACGCATTGGACCACGATACAGAGGAATGTTCGACACTACTCATAAATATCCAGGAAAAAAGGAACCAAAATAACCATAATGTTCAGTGGATTTCAACCAAAGCAAGGGATGACGGACGGAACATCAACATAGTCACTCGAGGAGGAACGAAAACAGGAAATGATGTAGTTCCGCAGGACCCAGTGCAGAACCAATGGGTAAAGAAGAACCTTGACCCCAAGAAGCAGTTCAACGCACAAAAGGAAAAGGAGATATTTACAGAATCCCGACAAGAATTCCAGAAGGAGGACATAGTGCTGACTTCACAATAGAACAAGGAAGCTCTGGAATATGACATGTCACCATCACTGGACCATACCAATAGAAAACAACCTAAGGAATAAGTAAGTACTATCAAAGAATTTTTGCAATCATGCATCAAAATGTTAAGTGATCCTTCATCTATCAAAGTATTGGAAAACATCCTAGAGAAATTTAGCAGCGAGACAGAACAAAAGCCAGAACTAAAAACTGTCAACCACCTACACACAAGAAGAAGAACAAGTAGAGAATTTAGAATCAATGCTAATATTGAGGATTTCAATATGGGAGATATTATACTAGATCTAGGATTC
>JZKD02S0646784.1:150027-161773 GCA_000966675.3 Picea glauca | reverse complement strand
CGATTATTTGTGGGAGATTGCACCAGGGCGTAAGTCTGTTAAGCAGGTCGTCAACGTAACTTTTCCACCTTAGCCCCGCCCCTTCTCATCTCGTTGTTGCGATGTTGGATTTCATCACCAACTAGTGGCTCCGAAATTAGAAGGTATTGTTTTTTTGGTGATTGCCTTTAGTTTTTTGTTTACTAGTGTGTGCTGATCATTTCTCGAAGTTGACCATAGGATTTTCGTTGGGGAATTTGTTGCTTGTTTACAATTTCTCCCCCACGACGTTCATGTAGGATGCAAGGTTTGTCCCCGGAACATCCGAAAGCTTCACAACCTTTGCACACAACCACACCTGAGGGTACCCCCGAGGACTCTCCTCGTCCGGGTGAAATTCCCCTTGTTCCTCTACCACACGTGGACATAAGTGACATCCCATAAGTTTTTACACCACCTCCACAAGTAGCATCCACTGATCCTCTTGCTGAATTTTGAATTACCAATACTATAGAGGATTACCGCATTCATTGTGGTGAACGACCTATTGGACGATTAAATCCTTCTGAAGAAACTCTTGTTAACTCCTCTGAATCAACCGCTGGGCCTTCTCACAGTGTAGTAGGCCAAGATCCTTTTTGGTCGGGTGATTTCCGACGAGTTCTTTTTGGCACTGAGTCATCTCCTGTCTACGAAATCAACCCTCCTATGTCTCCACCAGAGACTCCACTAGCGACTACTACTTATCGTTTTGTTCTCCCTCCCGAGATGGCCCATCTTGCAAATACTACGAGTGTCCAAACTGAGATTCCTGCAACTACTCTTGCCCCTATTAATACCCAAAGACCTCCTGAGGTTAACCCCAATTTACCCCCTGGTTACCATGCATTGAATCCTTCGTTGAATGTCCCCCATCCAACATCTCCACAGACTCCAACCGGTTCACCAGGTGGTCCTCAGTTTCCTGGGCATCCTATTCCCGGTTTCATCCCGACACTCCCTCCTCAATTTTTTCCTTCTGCTAATACTAATCCAAGTGGCACTTTTTCGACTGTTGCACCTAACTTGCACATTCCTGTTGGTGGACAGGGTGGTATGGTTACTTTTCCTCTTCCCAGAAACAATGCAGTCACTGCACAACCGACGGTTGGCACACAAGTTCCGGGTGGAACTATACCCACAGCAGGGGGTCCAACCTCACCCTTTGGACATAATATACCTCCTGAATTGGCCCAGTTTTGGACTTAACTTTTACAAAATCTTCCTCAGAATACTGGGGGGCAGCAAGTTGTCCCTATAGTTGGCCAACCTTATCCAGCGGTAACTAATCCTATTTGGGGAACAACTCAGACTACCCAACCCCAAATCCCTGCTCAGACTCAAGGTTATAATCCTTGGGGTTACTATCCTATCTGCCCGCCACCGAATCAACCAGGGACTTCCCTCTACGGGCAATCCACTTACGCTCCTACTGGTTTGCCGATGGGGCTTCCACCCCAAAGTCACCAGTACCTGCAAGTGAACCAACAGTTGTCATTTCTTGCTACCTTGGACTTTCCAGATTTTTCTAGGATCTTGAATGATCCTATTCGTCACTCTCCTCAATGGCCTGCTATCCCTGCCAAACTTCCATCGGATATTCCGAAATTCGATGGCAATCCAGGAGAGGACCCAAATAATCATGTCATGACCTTTCACTTATGGTGTTCGTCCAACTCTTTGATGGATGACTCCATTCGTCTTCGTATTTTTCAGAGAACTCTTACTGGTCCCGCTGCGAAGTGGTACATTGAATTGCCACGAGGTTTCTTCTCCGATTTCAACACTTTGGCTATGGATTTTCTTACACACTACTAGTTATCGATCCGATATGATACTGGGACTGAAATTTTAACTTCTTTTAAACAATCTAAAGGAACTCACATCTCAGATCATATACATGAGTGGAGACGTAGACGCCGTCTCATCAAGCTTGAACTCCCTGATCAGTTACTGGCTGAGTGGTTCACGAAATCTTTTGTGAACGAGATTGGTAAAGAAATCGCCATGGGTGGCGTTGTTACAGAGGAGCAGGCTATAAGTCGTTCTCAGTATCTTGATCTCATTTATTCGCAAATGGGAACATTTTACGATTTGTTACCTGACCTACCCCGTCCTGGAACTTCCAGCGCTTCAACTGCTCCAGTTGCCTCGCATGCAGCTGATGGTGTGATTGGGACTGGTCATACCCACTCACATTCCATTTCAACCACAACCCCTAAACCCACCTCTTCTAATGTTCAGAATGCCCCATCTCCTGCCCCTCCCACCGGTAAAACCTCAGAAGTGAACGATGTTCAATCTACGCCAACCGGTAAGAATAAATCAAAGAAGGGGAGAGGCAAGAATAAGGGGGGTAAAAATAATAATCCAAACGAACAAACTACGAATGCTCCTGTTGAAGAGCGGGATAAACGCAAACCGCGGTACCCTTGCCTTATCTGCGGTGACGATCATTATACCAAGGATTGTCCTCGACGTGCCGAAGTTTCCAAGTTCCTTCAAGGGACGCCCAAACCTCCTACTCTGGCAGTCTTGTCTCAACCTTTCCCGTCTCAGCAACAGGCCTCGTTGGTTGATCTGAAAATAGAAGGCTGACTTGTTATGCTATGCAAGCACCCTCTACCTCATTAAAATAAACATTAACAGGACCTTGCTTCATGTGTGCAAATATGCAAGATAGTTTATGTGTTTAGTTTATGCTTCTTCCTTTTGAATGTGCATGTGTGAGGAATGTTCTTTTACAAGATTACTTATGTGTTATGAACCAATACACAACAGTATAAAATGCAGCAAATAACACATCAAAATCACAACAATACCAAGATGATAAAGGAGTTCACCCCTCTCTGGGCTACATCTCTTTGAGCCTCCTTCAATGGACTTGGCTCTTTGGGATTAGTTGTCAAATGTTCTTTTACAAGCTGCTTCTCAACTCCAATGGTTTTACAGACTGTACCATTGGGTTCAGAATACACAAAAACCCCAAAAATGATGGTTAAAACTCTGCAAATGGACAATGGCTCATCCAACAATGACCTCTTCTACATGTGACCTCCAAGCTTCGCTGAGATTCAATGGGCTTAAAACACCTGTAGAAGTCCTCCAATGGATCTAAAACCTATTCCAATGTGTTCAGAGCATAATAAACAATCAAGAATGACTATTCAGTCTCAGAAAATGGATATGTGCTCATCTGAGCAATGCCTCAAACAATGAGGGCTTTAAGGCTCTTGAAGCTTCCTCAAAATTCAAATGTGAAAAACCTACAAATAGGCTCTTCAAATGCTTGTGAAAATGGTTCCAATGGACTCAGGACGTCCAAAAACCCCTGGATGGGCTTTTACAGCTCCTCATTTGGCCAAAAATTGAAGAAGTTATGCATGCTGCCATTTTTCTCCTTCAAGCCTGCTGTAACCTGTTCGCCATTTCGCACCTGTGAAAAGTGAACCTGGCTTCTGAGCGTTTTCGGTCACAAAACCCAGCACACGCGTGCCTCTCCACAAAACATGCTAATTTGTCACACCGTTAGTGAAACTAAGGCCCTTCAAGTCGGAGGTGTTGGGCGCATGGGGGCCATATGGCCACGTCCCAGTGCATAAAAAGGCCTCGTTCTGTGGTTGAACCAGGAATGGACATGTGTCCAGGCGCGTGGCTAGGTTCGTTTGAAAATCCCGCGTGTTATTTGCTTTACCACTTACGGTCATATCCATAAACCTAGATTAACATTTAATTTACCACTCCATGCCAATACAAAGAATAGTGGTAAAAAATATTACAACCACGCCATGTGAACGGGTGTAAACATTTTAAAACCGCGTGCATAGTGTGACCGGCTCCGTTCACCATACCAAACCCCGCGCTATAATTTTAAACGGTCATATGACATTTCACATGTAATCGCCGGAACCACGGGCTGTATAGTTTACAATCCCCCGCGCGCGTAAACATTGTGTATTGGTCACATGGAACTCCATAGAACCGGGGTCAAATTCCAATTATAAACTCCCCCGCACGCCATTTAATAAATAGAGGATGGTCATGTTAAACGAATGGTCCATGGGTCATTTAACCCGCGTGCCAAAACATGTCACGGTCATATATGGAATACAATGAAACCTCGGGCCGGGGCTTAGCCCTGGCCCGAGCCCCCGCCGAATGAAACCATTTTCGATTTCAAATAAAATATAAACCATATGGTTAATAAGAAATGACGTGTGGCTTAGTGGTTGGCGGAAGTATTGTGAAAGCGTTTGCATGTGGGGAGGTCCGGGGGTCGAACCCCGTGGCCTCCATATAACTTTTAAATGACCAAATTAGCCAAACTCTGGGTGCCACGTGGCAGCCCTTGATTGGGCCACGTGGCACCCTACAATTCACCACAAAAATGCCACGTGTCCAAATATTACTCGTCCAGATGTCAACCAATCAGCGATTGCCACGTCAGTACGGTCGCCACGTCAGCTACCACGGATGTACCATCATGCCACGTCACTGCCACGTCAGCACTGTACGGCCTGCCCAGTCAGCATTCTCTTTTTTTTATCTGTTTGGCTCAGCGAACAGACCTCGATAACTTCTCCATACGGACTCCGTTTGCGAAAATAAATATACCGCCGGAATCAGGAGAACGAGACGGACGCAATGGCACCATTTTCATCGCATTATGAGCACTTTGAAAATTGAGCAAATTTTAGACCCCTGGTCCAGATTCTGATCATTGGTCATCCATGACCAACCTTCTACTTCCACCACATCATATGTTTTGATGTGCACCGCTGATTCTAAGAAGAATGACATTGCAATTGCAACTAGAGCTAAAGACTATACTCCTTCTAAGGAGAAGGTTGACGACTTACCTCCTGATCCGGTACAAGCTTCTCCACCAAATCCACCTACGAACAGTCCTCTTCATCTCGAAAGACCGAGTCTTGATACAGTCCTACGACCCCCTAAGGGTGTTGTTCGCAAGTCAGCATTCAATCCTCATGCTCGTGTGGTGCAGAACTACAGTATTGTAGAAGATCTGGCCCAAGCACCTTCCGCGATGTCTTCCCTTGAGGTCCTCCAGTGTTGTCCTGCGCAACGAAGGGCCCTGTTGAAAGCTATAGGTGGAATTGACCCTACGGATTCGAACTTGATAGTATTTGACTTGGACGAACATGTTCCAAGGTTACCCCCCCAACTTGCTTTTCAGATACAAGTTATTGTCGCTGACAAAAGCATTTGTCGGACAGTTGTTGATGAGGGGGCCTCTACGTGTGTAATGTCTCTTACTTGTTGGAAAGCCATTGGCTATCCTCCGTTAACAGAATCACAGAATAATCTGAAAGCCTTTAATGGATCTGGTTTTAAGCCTTACGGCTTCATTTCCTCGTTGCCTGTCACTCTTGAAGGTAATACCGTCCAAGTTGAAGTGGAAGTTTTCGATTCTAACTTAGATTATAATCTTCTTCTTGGTCGTAGCTGGGTAGATTCCATGCGTGTTGTTGTGTCAACACTTTTCCATGTTTTACGATTTCCTCACCAGGGAAGAGTTGTTACAGTTGATCAACTTGCCTTTTTTAATTCTAAAACTCGCACGGGGAACGTACCGTTCATAGCTAAAACCCCCCCGGGTTACGAGAATGTTGGAGTCGGTCTTTTAAAAGACTCTTCGTTAATGGGAACTTTTCCCATACCACCACCACCCGATATTCTTCGCCCATCAGTTGCTTTGATTAATATGATCTCTGTTGTTCCTTATGAACTTCCGGTGTCATTTGACCCTTGGATAGTCCCTAATGCTGGAGATCATGCTCGTTTCGGCGACGTTATGTCGTTAAGTCCGATTGAGTCTGCTTATCACGCGATTCAATCGGCAACATCCTCTACTTCCTCTCCGGAGGGGTTGTCTCCTGATCCTTTTCGTGTCGTCTTTCCCACTGATGAGATGATAATGTTCGTCATGGTCGATACGCCTTGGGACGATGGACATCATCATTCCATTATGTTTCTGGAACAACACACTCTAGAGAATTATCAGTGGATTTCGACTTTGTCGACCATTGTTGTCACCATGACTGTTCCTGGATCTACACGTGATGCGTTTGCAGAAGGGAACCTAAGTAACATTTCTCCTATGATTCCCATTGATATTTCAGTGAAACCTGGAATAGTTGAAAATGTTCACATTGGAGCTTTGTGTTCTCCAGAGGAAATTGTCACTTATACTGCGTTATTCAAAGAATTTCATGACGTCTTTGACTGGAGTTACGAAGAGATGCCAGGTATCGACCCGTCTATTGTTGTGCATGAGATAAAAACGTACCCTGGAGCCAAACCATTACGACAACACCTCTGTCCTGTCCATCCACGTAAAGCGGCAGCCATTAAACTCGAGGTTGAAAAACTTCTTAAAGCCGGTTTTATTTACACCGTGGCTTTGACAAAATGGGTTTCCAACCCTGTACCGATCGATAAGAAAGGTGGAAATATACGTGTCTGCGTCGATTATCAGGATATTAATAAAGCTTGTCCCAAAGACAACTTTTCGACCCCGTTCGTTGACCAGATCGTCGATGACTGTGCCGGTAGTGAAATCTTTTCCCTCATGGATGGATTTTCCGGTTACAACCAGATTAATATCGCTCCCGAGGACCAACATAAAACTGCATTTATTTGTCCTTGGGGTACCTTCGCCTATCAGAAACTTCCGTTCGGTTTAAAGAACGCAGGTGCAACGTTTCAACGTGCCATGTCTTATGAATTTCATGACATTAAGCATATCGTTCAACCCTATTTGGATGATTTTCTAGCTCATTCCTTACGCCGAGTCGATCATCTTGATCACCTTCGAGCAATTTTCGTCCGTTGTCGATTCTATCGCATTCGTCTAAATCCACACAAGTGTGTCTTTTGCATAGAGTCTGGCCGTCTTCTCGGTTTCATTGTTTCACGTCAGGGGATCCAGGTAGATCCCATTAAGGTTGAGGCGATCCTCAATCTTCCTCCTCCTTCTTCATTATGCCAGTTACAAAGTTTGCAGGGGAAAGCAAACTTTCTTCGTCGTTTTGTCCCAAATTATGCCGATATTACTCGTGGTTTCACACGTCTTTTAAAGAAAGGTACAGAGTTTGTTTGGGATAAAGTAGCCAACGACGCTTTCGAAGCTTTAAAGCTATCCCTAACAAAGGCTCCTCTTCTTTTTCCTCTTGATTATAGTAGGGATTAATTTCTTTATTTAGCGGCGTCTGAGTATACCATCGGCATGGTTCTTGTTCAAGAGGATGATAACCACGATGAACATGTTATATATTACTTGAGTAGAAGTCTATCATCAACAAAAGTCAAGTATCAACATATTGAGAAACTGGCCTTGGCTGCTGTTCAAGCAGTTCAACTATTTCGTCATTATATTCTCGCCAGAAAAACTACTGTGATTTCGCATTGTAACCCCATGCAACATATATTGACCTGTCAATTGCTAGGGGGCAAGTACTCCAAGTGGATAGTTATTCTCTAGGAGTTTGACTTGGAATTCGATCGCGCCACGTCGAAGAAATCATTGGTTTTTGCTGAGTTAATTTGTGATTTCCCCCACTCTGTCACGGAAAGCGTAGCAGTTGGTTTGTTACCTGACGAATCACTTTTCCTTATCAGTACCGATGATATTTGGTACAGAGATATCATTATATATCTCCAAACTCAAAATTTCCGGCCTTCCTTGTCCAATAATGAACGACGTCGTGTCCATTATCAGGCTCGCCAGTATATTATCCTTGGCGACACTCTTTACCGTCGAGGCATTGATTTGATTTTTCGACGTTGTTTGACTTTTGACGAAGCTACAAAAGCTTTAAATGACTGCCATTCAGGAGCATGTTGCGGTCATATGTCTGGGTATGCTACTGCCCAGAAAATCTTACGTGCAGGATAATTTTGGCCTTCTCTTTTCCATGATTGCATTACTGCTGTTCAGAAGTGTCATGCCTGCCATACCTATCAACAGAAGATTTGGTCGCATCCTGCTCCCCTTCACCCTTTAGTCTCAGTAGGTCCTTTTGCTAAACGGGGCATTGATTTCATGACATGTCACCCTCACTCGGCCGGGGGGCATAGCTATATTATTGTAGCTGTTGATTATTTCACAAAGTGGGCCAAGGCAATGCCGACATTCGATAATATTGGGAAGACTGCAGCACTTTTTCTGTTCAACCATGTCATTACTTGTTTCGGTGTCCCTCAGGCTATCGTTACCGATCACGATGGTCATTTCAGGAATTATATGATGTCAGAACTTACAGAGAAGTTGGGCCTTCGTCATGATAGCTCAACACCTTATTATCCACAGGCTAATGGCCAGGTCGAAGCTATCAACAAAGTTCTTATAACGATGATTCGAAGGATGATAGGCATACATAAGACTAGCTATCACATGATGTTGTTTTCAGCATTATGGGCGTATCAGACATCTGTTAAGTATGCCACGGGATTTACACCCTTTCGTTTAGTTTATGGCATGGAATCCATTCTACCTATAGAATGCGAAATACCTTCTTTGAAACTAGCCGTAGAGCTCTTACCCAATACTTCTGCAGAAGAGGAATGTATGTTGTATTTGATGTGATTAGACGAGTCCCGACGTGATGCCACTTTAGTAATAGAAGCCCAGAACAAACACGTTAAGGCACAGTATGACAAGCATGTCAAGCCTCGCGTATTCTCTGAAGGAGATCTTGTTCTTCTGTATGAACAAGATAAAGATGTCCTTGGAGCCGGGAAATTTGAACCTATGTGGCGTGGTCCCTACATTGTCAGTAAAGTTTTGGGAAGGGGAGCGTATGAACTAATCGATTATGATGGTGTACCTTTGAGTGAACCCAAGAATGGGTTATACTTAAAGAAGTACTATGCATGAGTTATTTGTGCATGAGTGCTTGTATTTTATGTATCATACTGCGTGTGTGTGTTACTTTAGTTTTTCTTTTGACGTTATCTGGTCTCTACCCTTACGTGACGTTATGTTTGATTGCCAGATGTCGGAGTATTCACTACCTTATATTGGCTTCACCGACGGTGCTATCCATAGTACTCGGAACCTAGCTTCCACTGCATGGGCAATCTATGCCCCGACAAATGAACTCATATCTCTACGAGGTATATGTCTTGGCCGAGCAACCAACAACATCGCAGAGTATAGCGTCGTTGTTGAACTATTGGTTGATGCTATTTCTCTTGGAATTCGTTATTTGGTTGTCCGACTGGACTCGCATTTGGTAGTACTACAACTCAGTAATGTATATTCTATTCGAAGCCCTACTCTATTAAGGATATATTTGCGAATTCGTCTCTTGGAACGATATTTTGACCACATTGAATATCAACACATACCAAGAAGTCTTAATACATTGACAGATGCTTTAGCTAATTTTGTATTGGACAGGCATTTGAACAATTTATAAAATCAAACACATTAAAATGTACACCATGTAAAGTAAGCCGGTAGAAACCGTGTATATATATATATATAACGATCAAAGTTTGTTTTTTACAAAATGGTTGTCCGAAGAACAAAATATCAAAAATGGAAGCTCATGGCTTCTACAAAATGACATCACTAATGATGCTCACGGTAACAGACTAAGGTCCTAGCTACTCTGCGGAGAAGCCGACCCATAGAGGCCGAGACTCCCACAGTGTGAGGCTGATCGCGTCTGGGAATCTCCTCTAGGGGCATCTCTGGAACATCTACCATAAGACCCTCTAGGTTCTGCTCCACTGTCAGATAGTCCTCGACATACTGAGGAACCGCTACCGCTGCCTCTCCTAGACACTGGATGGGAGAACTACCAGCTGGTCTATATGCTCCGACGTCTGTGTTATCAACAAAATTTTGGTATTAGTCTTCAGATTACTCTATAAAGAAAAAACATTTAAATATATCAAAAATACAAAAACATTTAAAAAATTAAAATTGGTATACTTCTTACCGATGTTCCCCCACTATGCATCTTCTGGTAGGGCAAGGTCTGGATCACCACGGAAATCTAGGCCAGCATAGGCGCAGTCCTCTATCATCAGCACCTGGCCTTGAAGCCAGTCGAAAAAATGATCGTCATAACTGATGATAGGCCCTGCCACATGTCGAGCCATGAGCTGACACCACCGTAACATCCTTGGGTCCCTGGGACCCGGAAAATGCCAATCTGCCTAAAGCCTAAATACTGGAACCCTCTTGCAGAAGAAAGATACCAAAAGAGATCCATACCCGAACTGTTTTAAATATCCACGCCTGCATTTGGTCAGTTGTTTCTTGAGGCTGCATAGAACTGCATCAGCCCAGTTGAAAACCTGGGGCTCAGTACACTCGATGACATACTGAAAGTAGCTCTGCAGAGCCATGTGTGGGGTTGCACTTCCTGCCATCCAAGAGATAGTAAAGAGAATGGTACGAAGAGTTATATCGGTCACTCCCCAAATGGCTACCTTCCCTTTCTGACGTTCAGCCTCAGGCACACAATACTTCCTGCAATACTCGCTCATTTTCAGACCCCCTCTTCGGTTGCCGGTCAAGCTGACATAGGATCCCTGTCTTGACAAACCAGTCAAGAAATAAATGTCCTCGATATCGATGGTCAAGGTGTGAACTCCCACGTTGAAGACTTGTTGATCCGGGTCCCACATTCAGATCAAATACTCTAACAATCGCACTTGGGCTCTCATGCCCGGGATTCGGAAATACTTCATAAGACCGCAATCTCTTAAAGTAGCAATGGTTTGCGGGTGATTTTCGGCATTGGTATTGTCTTCCTCGTGCTCTCATTCTCTCCATTCGAGCACCATAGTGATAGTTATTAACCTGCATGGTAACCATAAAAAGATAATTAGTAATCTAAAACATGAGGAAATTGGTTTAATTGACTAAAACATTATACAATTTTTGGGCACTGCGCTGTTCGCAGGTGGCTTGTAGGTACAGTGCGAACTTCTCACACCCTACCTCAAGCCCACCTGCGAGAACGAGAACTTCTTGCAGGCCTCGTATGGGCAGCCTGCGAGAACCCTCTTTCACGCATAGGGTTTCAAAACGCATGATAAAACTTGCAATTTAACCAATTAAATGATGAATTTAAACCATGCAAAGCAAGGGAATGGAAAACATACCAACCTGATCCAGACGGTTCGTGAAATGATGCTCCGAAGCTCCCGCAAATCGACAATGAAGGAAGAGGGTAAATTTGAAGTTTTTGCACTCAAATAGTGAAATGGTAAAATGGCATGGTAAAAATAAGTTATAAATTCATTTTATTACCTTTACTATGTAAAAAAAAAAAAAAGAGTGGGTTTTTCATATTTTTTTATTTTTTAACCTTATTTGCTATTGAGAAAGTGATTAAAATGCTTTAGAGGTGTGGAAAATGAGGGGTATGGGACGATTTTTCCTTTGTTGTGGTTTATTTTTTTTTGTTTTCTAGGGTTTTGATATAAAAACCCGGGCGTTTTTATCCGTTCTTACGCCTGTAGAACAATTTCAGAATGTGATCGAGCGTTGTTTTATCCCTTTTCCGGGCTCGTTGTGGTTACACGAAAAAGGAACCCCCTTGGATTTATCTTTAAGCTCTTTTCAGACTTTCTAAATAAGAAAATATTGCCGAGCGATATTGCTATTTTCACGCTCGATAAAGTATTTGAAGTATGCGTCCTTCGAGCAATAGTTTAACCCTTTTTCGGTCTCGTTGGACTACTG
>JZKD02S0646784.1:125839-136899 GCA_000966675.3 Picea glauca | reverse complement strand
ATGTCATTGGTACAACCTTGCGGAATTTTAAAAGCCCTATGAGACTAACATGTGGACATTGTGGTCCGTTACTATCCTTTAACTCCCTATGTGTGAGTTAATCTAGAAAAAGCAGAAAACTATCCTATATTGAACATGTGGGCATGTGTGGGCCCGTTACAAACCTTTAAACTCTCCTAGTTTTCTGATCTAAGAAAGCAGAAATTTCAAACACTATTCTAGCTTTGTTGGCATGTGGGCATGTATGGGCCCGTTACAAGAATGCGTTTGAAAAATGAAACTAAGAGGGGTCTCAAAAAGAGTCGTTGTCCTCTCCTAAAAGTTTTGAAATTTTAAGGGAGATGAAATCATTTTCACAATCTATTTCTGATTCTCAAGATCGCCTAAGGGCGCGAGAGAAGAGCATACTTAAGATTGTTTACTTGCGACTTCTAGTACCGAATGTGAGTTTAGATGTGATTTACAATTTGATGTTCAACTTAGATTTATGAATCAAAACAAGCCATCCACGTGGCTGAAAGCAAATAAGGGAAAAACGATTTTAATCCTCCTAAGTGCCTATGTTTGAATATCCCCTTTATAAGTTGAGGGGCCTAAGTTGTGCAGTGTTTAAAGCATACATACATCACTGCTGAAAAAGGAAAAATGACTTTCTCCACATCAAAACCTTACAATGAAAAAATTTAGTCAAATGCGCAGCTGTTAGCATGGACAGGTGCGCGTGTGCGCGTGGACTGTATGAAAAAACCAGAGCGCATGCTTGCGTCTGTGGGGTGATAAACCTGCGCGCTTGTGAAAAATTACCGATTCTCTCGATTCTGCTGTGAATCGGCCGGTTTGAATCCCTGCAAGTTAAAAACCACAAAAGGAAAGCGAATTGAACCGAATTGAAAGAGGATTTAATACCTTAACTCCCCAGTGGAGTCGCCAGTCTGTTCGTGCTCGAATCGTCGCCGGGTGAGCAAAAATGGGAGCACTAGCATGCCCTGTTGGGCTCAGCAAGGCAGAACAGGATGCTGTGGAGCAAAAAAGGGTTAACAGAAAACAGAAAACCAAACAGAATAAAATCTATCTAACAGCTGAAAAGCAAATAACACTACAACAATAAACAAAAACTTCAAATGTGAGACATGGGAGTTTTCAATGGTTTCAAGGCTTGATCTATTAGTGAAAACCATAGCACACGCTGAAGAAAGGGATAATGGTTCCTCTTCCCTCTAGCGGAAGGTCCTTTGGGGATCCTCAATTGAATGCCTTCCTTACAAAATGAACAGAACAGAAATGGGTGGTGAGAGAACTCGGGATTACACAGCTGATGAACTGGTTGTCAAAGACTAGGCTTAGAAGCATCTGGACAGCGTAACTCTGCTTTGAATTCTATGCTGAAACAATGAGCCTTCACGGTTATTTATATCCATTTCCATGCGGTCACGTAACTAGCTTCCGGTGTAAACACGGACCTGTTTAGGGTTCGCTTAAGCCATAAATTCGCCATATTTGCAGAGCCAACCCTGATATGAGGGTCAAATCGTCTTGGGGGCCGATCCACAGGCGGTCGGGAGGCCGACTTAAGCAATTAATGCACCGTATTAGCAGATGCGCGGGTTTTTGTATGGACAGTCGCGCGTCGGGCGCGCATGCGCGCGTAACATGTTTTTGTCCAGCGCATACAAGCGCGCACCCTACTGCTGTAAAGCGCCCTTCAATTTTTGGTTACTTTGTATAGTTTTTGAGCCTTCTGGAATGCTTTGAACTTAATTCAGTGCCATGAATGACTTCATTGCTGTTTTGATGATGTGGAGTTCTTGTCGCCATGTGCAGATGATGTGGAGTTCTTGTCGCCATGTGCAGATGAAATTTCAGTGATAACAGCTGCCAAATCATTGGTTGTGCCGTTCATATGTTCAAGAGTAGTCTGTTTGAAACCTCTATTTGAGTCGGCCATCTGCAGTTATCCATTCCTTCCGTGTTGGCCTTCCCTGTGTCCAAAGTTCACTTGTTACCTGCTCTGTTTCACTTTCAAACTCTGTTACTCATTTCGTGTCATTGATGGGGGATACATCAAGGCCCTCCTATGATGAGTCTTGTTCCGTTGACATCAACACATTATCCGGGATTGAGACTTAGAAATCATTCAGTACCTTGGAGCTTGCATGCCTCAATGGCAAGTTTCCTCGCTTTCGACAGTGGGTTTACATCATTGACCCCTGATCGAAAGATTCTGTCGATTGTTCGACATCAGCTCATTTATTCACAGTCGATAGATTGTACTTTAGTACCTTGGGAGTCATTGAAATTAATGGTGATTTCCCTCGCACTTGTTAACGGTTGCATCAATGACCGGTAATCAAGTGGTTTCTGCCATGTTCGACTTTGACACATGTAATCACATGGTCAGATTCATACTTTGGGCGATGAGGTTGAAGACCCTGGATATCATCTTTGTGATCTAGGTTGCGATGGAGTATGTATAATTTGCGACACATAGATCCACTGTGTATGTTTCGTGGCTATGTCGTCTTGATGGAAAATTTGTCACATAGATCCACAGTGTATTCAGGTGGCTATGCTATATTATGACTGCATGGATCCACAGTGTATGATTGGTGGCCATGATATTTTTTTATGATGTCGTCAGTCTATGATCTGAGTATGGGAATGCCTACCTTAGAAGGGATACATATTATATTTTTCCGATGCTTGGATGTTTGCAGGTTTCTGATTAGATGCGCTCTTGGTTCTGGACACACACATGCAACTTGCAAAGTCTGTTAACTGTCACTGATTCCACTCTCAGACTTTGGGGGGAATTCTGTTATACACAATTTTGGTCATTGTGATGATGTCTTGATGATGTCATGATGATAGGAAAATCAAGCTCTTCAGTAAGAATATTTTCCTGAGAAAAGTTGCACTTGTCTTCTTCCAAAAACTATATTTTTCAAGAAGTTCGCAGGCTGCCTATATACTTGTCTGCGAGAATAAGGGATTCTCGCAGGCTACATTAAGCCAGGGTGCAGATAATTCGCACTGTGATCATGGACAGGGTGCGAACATGTTTTTAAAGGGGAAAAAGATGAAGTTCTTGAGCCTTCTAGAAGAGAATCTTCGAGAAGGAGGAGTTGGCTAACGAATGGTTGTTCCATTACTGGCATTCCAAATATCTTGGGATCATTTCTTATCCAAGCAACTAAATTGTCTTCTCCTATATATTGAGGAGATTACTCATGGAAAAAGTTAGAAGAACAAGTAAGCTAGTGAGAGATTGATTGGAGAATTGTTGGAAGCCTGTATGGAGAACTGATGCTATAGCAGCAAGAGATTACAACAAGGTCATCACAAGTAGTTGATTTTCTTCATGCATGAGCAAGTGTGTGTGTTAGAACTAGGAGTCATCGAAAGGAGAGCTATGACATCAAGGCTCAGGTTGTAAGTTTCTCTTTCAATTAATTCAATACAGTAATATGTCCCTTTCCCATAAAGATGATGTCACTTTATTACATGATTCCTTGATCACATGTTTAGACTAGCTATTGAATATATTAATCTGCCTTTACTTTGATTGGTTTGTTCTGTCATGATCTGAACGGAGAAAGAGCATCGAAGCAAAGCTTGGAACAACAGATACTTAGGAAAGCATTCATAAGGTATGTCCATATTCCTTCATCTCTTAGTTCACTCAATAGGCTAGATCTAGGGAAAGAGTAGTATTCTGTTTTGTTTTGTTCTAGATCCAGGTGGATCTAGGGAGAACAGTTCATGTCTGCACTTACGGATTAATCCTGAAACAGTCAGGTAGGTCGATAGGAAGTTCGGTGGAGGGTTTAGGCAATAGGAGGTGCAAGGGTACCAGGTGTACATTTTTAGTCTCAGTTACCACAGGTTTATCAACCTGTGGAGGGTCAGTATCTTCAAAGCCATTGCAGGCAATGAAGGCCTTCCAACTATCACCCAGCAGACTCAAATGATAAACAACAATGAGCTTGATAAGCCCATGATGGAACAAGATGTTGTCAGCTTTGTGCCTCTTATATTTTTTAGACATCTTATACAAACTCCGATGAAAATAGAATGGCATGTTTAGAGGATAACCTATGAAAATCATCAATAGACGCAGGTGATAAAGGAATACAAGCTCGTATCTACCTTCGCAGGTAACAAATTGTTTGATTATCATTAACGAATCATGCCAACGTTGTTTGAGCATAGTCACGGGCGTATCTCTATCACAAGAGGTGATTTTAAGCGATTGAAAGAACAGTGTCCACGGAACTTCGTCGACCTTGCAATTCTTAAACCACCGCTGTCCAGAAGTAGATAACCCCGTAGCGGAGCTGATGAATTTTTCATCAATCTCTAATTGCACATCGCCTACTTTGGCTTGACAACCATCGAAGGTCATGGCAAACTGTCGAGCCATGCAAAGGTTAAAACTCTCGAAAATTTCCATGAAGGTAAGCCATCCACTGTCTGCCAAATCTTGGCGGGCATTGTCGAACATCAACAGAGCCTAGTTGCCATTAGGTTCAACTCTCACAATTGGGGCCATGGTGCCGAATGCATGTTAAGGGAAGGGTTTGAATTCACCAATGCATATAGGGTCAGAGCTACCCAAAACAGCAATGAACGAGCAACAGGGGTAAGCATTAATGTGTGCATGTGAGGGTGGTGAAGTCTGCCATGCAAAACAATTATGGTCAAAGTACAACTGCCAAGTTCCATAGCTATTCACTCCATAATAATAGTTCAACCATTAACTTATGTGTACAACCAATCAAATGCAATGTACATACCAATACGCGCCAACACTATGCCATAGTATTCAAAACATTCGATGTATAAATCAACACCAAAATCATTATGCGTCAATGTATTAATCAAAAGTTTTAAACGATGGTGCCAATCGATACTCTTAAAATTGACAAGCCAAGAGCTATAAAAAGATTAGCAATAAGGATTATATCATATATATAAAGAAAAATTAATCATAAACCTTATGCATTTCATGGAATCAAGGATCAGGCAAGTCATATAAAGTGYGAATCCAAAGGCTCAATGCTTTTAAAAACTCAATAAAATCAAGTTATGCAATCAATATGAGAGTGTCCAATGAGCATAACGAAAGTCTTTCCAGCCACATGACAATAAACAAAAGGTAAATGCAGTTAGCATATTGATAAAAAGATCATGATAGTTTAGATAGTGATCAAAATGTGACCTTGCAAGGAGAAGTTTTCATGCTTACAGTCATGAAAACTTAACGAAGACAAATGTGCAAATGTTGCAAGAAATGAAAATGTCGTCTATTTGAAAAATATGACGAAAACTTGAAGTTCGCAATACATAGGTGTAGGCAGCTTATAGGACAATAGAAAAAATTGAATTGGCTACCAACAATGGCGACACACTGGTAGAAGCAGTTATCTCTGTCAAAAGAAACAAATTCAGATTAGGACAGCAAAGAAAATTTTAACTCAAAAATAACAACCAGAAAATCGTACAAACATCATCATTAACCATTTTTTCCAGCAGTATTTTAAAAGATGAAAACCAATAACAGTCTTAAGACCATCAAGTCACAATATTAAAGATAAAATCCTCAAAACTGTTGGCATAGCCACTGCTGCCAGCAGGTGTCCATAGCCTCGACAGGGTTTCCATTGAACCCACTCTGACATCTGTATCCTGTCAAGAAGTTCTAGATCAGAATAAAGGACATTAAAGAGGTTTCTTTTTCTTTTTTGCAAATTTTCGTGTACCCGACATTGCTTCGCTGCCAGCGGGCCTGTTCAGTACCCCGACGAAGTTGTCTTGGCACCATGCATGCATTTACCCACTGCCAGCAGACCTGTACAGTATCCCGACAGGTTTACAAGAACTTCCCACAGCTCTTATTCATAAATTATTTTGTTTTTCTTTTTTATAGATATATAGCCGAGCGGGGTGACGCTGAAAATATTGATATTTTAACATATTTTTTAGACCTCATCAGGATTTTTTAACACTGTACTTTATTTAGCTCTAGAGATGTTTTATTTCTAAAACACTTCCTATAACAGGGAGACATCTTTTGAGTCATTCCTTTACGGAAAAGGGACAGCGTAAAAAGATAATAGATGATCATGACAAACTTTGCTCAGAGATTGAAATCAGTAAACTACTTTCAAACAACAAAAATTTCCAACATAGATATCAATTTCAGAGATATATCATTGATGTTTGTACAAATTTTCAGAAGTTATTTCAGCGAATTTTTTTTTTATCGTCTTTGCCTGAATAGCTCAGCGTACAGGTATGCACAAAAACTGATAAATTCAAATCAAAATAAAAAAAACAAACGAAAAATAAAAATAAAGGCAAAATATGTACATAATATACAAGGGTAGTTATCAAGTAAAGTATCTTTTTAGGGATTGGCCTTTCACCGGATAGGTGTCAAGCTGCCCTTCAAGATTTTTCAATCGAAAGGAACTAGGACCCAACTTTTCAGTAATTAGAAATGGCCCAAGCCATAAGTTTTGGAATTTGGTGTGCTCACCCTTTCCTTCATGTGCTTTGTCCCACTTCAAGACGAGATCGCCTACTTCAAAATTCCTATCAGAAGCAGAATTAGAATCGAATCAGCTTTTAATCAATTGTTGATGTTGATCTAACTTACGCTTAACTTGGGCTCTAACTTCTTCTAGCTTCATCAAAGCATTAATTCGGTTTTCTAAAGGGGGACAATCTTCTTCTTGGACTTTTTGTGACAACTGAAGTGAAGGGAGAAGAATGTGAGGTGGCAGAATTGCTTCTCTGCCATAAATGAGAAAAAAGGGGGAGTTACCTATAGCAGTTTTGGGTGTTACCCTATCAGCCCACAGTGCGTTCAGCAGTGCATTGTGCCAATTCTTGTGATTTTCAGCCAAGGTTCTCTTGATAATTTTGATCAAGTTCTTGTTTGTTGATTCTGCTAAGACGTTGCCCTGGGGGTAGTAACTAGCAGAGTACTTCAACTTAATTCCTTTCTCCAAATCAAACTCACTCATCTCAAGAGAAGAAAAGTAAGAAGCGTTGTCAAAGACTAGGCGATCAGGGATACCGAAACGACTGATAATATTCAAGTTTAGAAAGGCGATTACCTGACTGGTGTTGACAGTTCTTAGCGTAGCAGCTTCAGACCATCGTGTAAAGTAGTCCGTGGCTGTCACAATATACTTGTGATGTTGCGAGGACGGAGGGTTAATAGGACCTATGATATCAAGGCCCCATTGCTGGAAAGGAGAATCTACTGAAACAGGTTGCAAGGGAAAGCTTGGTTTTTGCAACCACCCTGATGCTTTCTGACAAATGATACATTTACGACACAAGGCATGGGCATCCCTAAAAATATTGGGCCAGTAATAACCGACTCTTAAAACCTTATGAGCAGTGGTGTTGCCACCGAAGTGACCACCATCTTCTCCTGCATGTAACTCGAGCAAGACTTTCTCTGCTTTGTCTTTCTCGAGACAGCACATCAGTATGCCGTCAAAATTCTGACGAAACAGTATACCGTTAACTAGATGAAAGGAGGCGGACTTTAGTCTCAACACTCTTCTCTTAGCGGGGTCAAGGTGACGGGGTGCTAACCCATGTTCAAGACAGAATCTAATATCGTCGTACCAGGGACTAACGAGATTTTGTGCGCAACAAATTAAACTTTGATCGCTTTATCCTAGGTTTGACATATCACTATCTTCTTGCTGTCCTATTTCCAAATCAACAACCAACTTACACAACCCTTGGCCTCTCACGATCTGAGTTGGGGTGATCTCTAAGTCATACTTATGCAAGGAGGTGACCTAGTTGGCTCTCTTCTCTCCTAACTCCTTCTGCACTAACAAGTTCCTTACTGCAGGGTAGGGAACAATGACTTTCGTCCTTGACTTCAAAAGATAGGACCGGAAATGCTTCACTGCTTTGAAAACAACGTAGGCTTTTCGATCAACCGCTGGGTAGTTAAGTTTAGCACCTTTGAAAGAAGATCTCATAAAGGTGATGGGTACTTCATTGTTCTCGGAATTATTCTGAGTTAGGAGAGCGGCATAGGAACGGTCAGAGGCAAAAGTATAGAGTGTAAAATATTGAGAGAAGTCAGGGCTCATGAGAGACAGAGCATCTATTATGGCCTTCTTTATCGTATTAAAATCTTGGTTTTCTGTGGGTCCCCAGTGATATTGGGTGTCTTTCTTAATCAGGTTCTGTAGAGGCCTGACCATTTCAGAGAAACTAGGGACAAATCTTCTCACGAAATTAATCTGGCCTAAGAAAGACTGCATGGATTTTTTGGATGTAGGAGGGGGAAGTTTAGCGATGACTTGAGTCCTCTCGGGGTCAATAATCATCCCATCACTAGACACAATGAATCCTAGTAGTTTACCTTGTTCTACTGCAAAGATGGACTTTTTGGGGTTCAAGGAGATGCCGTATTTACGACATTGCAGTAGAACGGCTCGTAAGTGAGCTAGATGATCATCTTTGTTTTTAAAATAAACAGTCACGTCATCCAAGTAAACTATGACAGAGTGATTGATTAAGCCTCTAAAAGCAATGTCCATTGCTCTCTGAAAAGTAGCACCAGCATTAATCAATCCAAAAGGCATTTTGCGATAAGCATAAGTGCCCCACGGGGTACGGAAGGTAGTTTTGAGTTGGTCTGGTGGAGACATCAAGACTTGGTTATATCCGGAGAAACCATCCAATAAGGATAGCCTCTTGGAACTAGATACCTGTGGCAGGATCTGTTCCATGGGTGGGACAGGATAATTATCTTTATCAGACGCTCTATTGAGGTTTCGGAAATCGACACATAGTCGAATTTCCCCGTTTTTCTTCCGTACTGGGACAAGGTTGGACACCCATTGAGTGTGCCTAACAGGAAAAATTATTTTAGCACTTAGGATTTTACTCAATTCTTTTTGAACGGTCGGTTATAGTTTAGGGTGCATCTTCCTCAGTTTCTGTTGGAAGGGTAAGGTTTGGGGCTTTATTGGGATGACATGCTGTATGATATTAGGATCGAACGTTTTACGATCATCGTATGTCCATGCAAAGACATCCTTAAATTCTCTGAATAATTTAACAAAAGCATCTTTTTCTTGTCTAGAACATCCCAAGCCTAGATTAATACACTGAGGATTTTCACTAGTTCCTAAATTGACTTTTTCATAAGACAACGAGGAACTATTGGTTTTGCAATTGACCGTCTTTTTAAATTTATCTTCAAAATCATAAAACTTTTCTAATCTAACTATAGATTTGGGTATAGAATTTACCATGTCTGATAGAGCTTCAGGGGATTTTGGATCAGGTATTACCGAAAAGTCGTGCAAATTATCATCGTGTGTGCGTTCATCTATCACCGCTCCTTGAAAGGTTTCTTCCATGTGCAGAAAGTTAATGATCTGCTGATCATCGTCAAATACTCTCCAGTTTGTGATATTGTCAGGAATAGATGGTCGAAACAATAGCTCGACGGAGAATGCGTCTGGGGACAAGCCTTCTGTAGGAAGAAGTTTAGAGGCTACATTAGCTAGTAGATCTGCTTCAACATTATTTAGTCTAGGAATGGAATTTATATTGAAAGCAGAAAATTTGTTCATAAGACTCCATACCTCAGATTGGTAACTTTTGAGATGCGGGGAAAGACAGTGTATAGAGTCTCTTACCTGCCTAACCACTATTTCAGAGTCACCAAATACAACCAGGTTTTGAATGTTCATATCCAGAGATTTTCTGAGACCTTGCAATAAAGCCTCATATTCTGCAGTATTGTTAGTACATTCAAATTCTAGTCTACAAGCCATTAATGTCTTGTTACCTGCCGGATCGATAATGATGCAGCCTGCACCAACTCCTTCTTTGGACTTAGAACCGTCGAAATATAGAGACCAAATTTGATTTCCATTGGGCTCTTGGGATTGTTGTAAAGAAGTTGTGGGTTGCATATATGCTATGACCTCAGACTGCTGTTCTGGATTGATGATAGGTGAAGCCTCGGGCATGAAATTGACAAAGAAAGTGTCCATCCCTTGGACTTCGGGTGAATCAGCAGGAGGTGTGTATGGTTCGTTGGGATCATTTAAATCCATGACTGTGAACTTAAGGTAACACTCACGATTCACTCTGATCTTGTTAGGCTTACCGTTCTCTGGAAGCCATAAGTGAGACCAGTCTGTTGCGAAGTAACGATGTAGCTGCTCCGACCAGTCCCTGCTCAAAAACAGACCATACACTTCTGGAATATCCACCACAATTATATCAATAACTTGATGAACGTTTGGGTTAGACGATAATCTAATTAACACATTCTTTATTTTGCCTATAACTTTGACATTTGTTTGATCAAGTTGTATGATTTTTTAAGAAGATGGTTCTACCTCAGCGTTAATCTTTTGACAGACTGACCAAGGCATCACATTGGATGACGCTCCTGAGTCAACCATACAATTATGCACATTTCTGTTGAAAATCTCGAAAGTTAAAAGAAAAGGAGGTACATTCTTGCGAGTGCTAGGGGTAATAACTTGTGAATTTTTACTCGAAATTTCTAAAGCTACTTTATCTACATTATTTACATTATTTACATTATTTACAGGGGCTACAGGAAGGCTTCCTTTATCTTGAGGATCATGATTATTTTTTGTGGAAGTCTTCTATGGAACTTTGCTTTGCACAACCTTGTTGCTATTGGAATTACCATTCTTGCCGTTCTTTGAAATATTTTGCAACATTTTCTGTAACAAAAATGGGAACTTCAACAGCTCATAAATAGAAATGTTATCCCTTAAATTTTTAAGTGGAGGAAGATTGGTTGTTGTCATTGATGTCAACCCTAGTCATGGGTTTTGGACCACAAGATTGATGAAGTTATTTGGACATGAAGTAAAATGCACATGTAGATACAACACCCATGGATGGATAATATACATCATACTCTTTCCGGTGGTATGTGGCACGTCACGTGGATCCTCATGGTTGAGGAGAAATGAATTTTTGAAGATGACAAAGTGAATTGTACATGTAGGCCCTGAAGACAA
>JZKD02S0646784.1:58453-76537 GCA_000966675.3 Picea glauca | reverse complement strand
TAAATATATAATTTGTTTAATATATTATTACAATTTTATTATTTTATAATTTAAATTAATTAATTAGTTAGTTGGTTTTATTTTTAAATGAAAGGAATATTTTTTTTTACAATTACTTATTATTTTTATTACATTATTACTAAAAGAGATGTGTAAATATATATAAAGTGTACTTGTATAGTCTTTTACAAATAGATAATAAAATGGAGGTTAAATTACAAGAAATAGAAAAATACAATCAAGAACAAAAACAATAAGGAATAAGAGGTGAATGAAAATAACTATCTTACTCATGTAAATTAAAGAGTTAGAAGAAAAGTTGATTAACAATTTGGCTCTAAATAGCTTCGAACACAAATTGGATATCAAACCTATCAAAGAGGAAGTGAATAAGCTCATAGAGTTACACCATGAGTGAACAAAAGAGCCTTGAACCTGATAATTTTTGGTATAAAAGAACAGAAAGATAAGGACACATTAGCAATAGTCAAGGAGGAATTAAAAAATAAATCACAAATTAAAACGATTGGCCTTATAGAAGCAAAAAGGTTGGGCAAAACAATTGAACATAAAAATAAGTTGATTCAGGTTATGGTAAGCTCTAATGCTTATAAATATGACATACTTAGTAAAACTCTCAGCTTAAAACCGTGTGGAATATTTATAAATGAAGACCTCATTCAAGAAGATCAAGCTAAATTAAAGGAGGTTCAAAAGGTAAATGAAGCCAAAAAGGAAGGGAAATGGGCAATAATTAGGAACCGAAAAGTTATTATTAGGGATGGAGACTAAAAGGAGAACAATAAATATCAAACATAGTCAACCATGGCCAACCAAAAGTCAAACATAGTCAACAAATTCAAACATAGTCAACCAGATTCAAACATGGTCAAACATGGTCAACCATAGTTAAACATAGTCAACCATAGTTAAACATGGTCCACTATATTTAAACATATTCAACTAATGTCAATCATATTCAAACATGGTTAATTATAGTCAACCATGGTCAAACATGATTCACAACGGTCAAACATGGTTAGCCATAGTTAACCATGATCAATAATCGTCAACCATATTCAACTGTGGGAAACAAAATTCAATCATATTCAACCATGGTCAACCATAGTCAAACATAGTCGGCAATAGTCAACTATAGTCAAACATGGTTAACCATGGTCAACCAAATCCAACCATAGTAAAACATGGTCAACCATAGTTAACCATAGTCAACTATAGTCAAACATTGTCAACCAAAATCAACCATATTCAAACATGGTCAACTAAAGTCAAACATGGTTAACCATGGTCAAAGATAGTCAACCATATTTAAATATAGTAAACCATAGTTAAACATATTCAACTAATGTCAACCATAGTCAAACATGGTCAGGTATAGTAGGCCATGGTCAACTAAGGTCAACCAAAGCCAACCATAGTCAAACATGGTCAACTATGGGTAACCAAAGTCAACCATCATTAACCATAATCAATGATGGCCAACCAAAGTCAACCATAATCAACCTTAATCAATCATAATTAAACACATTGAAACATAGTTAACCATAGTCAAATTTCATAGATATTTTAATGTTATTGATATTGATATTTAGTTAAAAAAATCTACTTATCCTTCACATTCTCCACCTTCTTAAATTAATACACTAATCGACATCATTCTCCACCTTCTTAAATTAATGGTGTAGATGGGAATATATCAACCACCATCAATAATGTGGATGTATTAGTTTAATGATGAACCTTGATTGCAACAACTAACTTGCAATGTTTGATTGCCTTATAAAATTTGATTTTTATGGCATTATAGGTTTGGAAACTAAACAACTTCCCTATAGTGGTTCACTATCCAACTTTATCATCATTGGTTGCAAAGTGGCTGACTCTAATTGCAAAGTAGCACAGTCTAAAAGACACTTGCCAAAATCTAGGGTTTCTAACAATCTTCTTCCTACCTTCGACTAAATTTCACCTCCTTTTCTCACGGGATCTCTTGTAGGAGGACTAAATGTCAACTCTAAGGTGCATATATGTAACATCCCCTATTTAGAACAAGACTAAAATAATGAAGATACAAAGTGATATGTGTTATTTGGTATTTTCACCACATAACATTTCTGGACAAAAGTTCAACACCACTACATTTCTCACTAGCCAATATATATCTAAGTTAAAGTAAGTCGATATAGAACAATCATGATTTCCTTTCTGCAGGTTTATTGGAGTTGACAAAAACAAAGATCTTCAAGCATTTACTAGATTGTCTTTGATAGAACTATCAGAATACATGAAAGGGTATTCATATCATCGGTGGACAGTAAGATGCAAGCTATTTGATTCCAATTGCACTAATTTTTATGTTTGAAAGGTGGGAAGCATGATTAATATTATAAACTACACCTGAGCAAAAGATGATACAAAACACAATTGTTGCATACTCACATTAGAGCGCCACCAGGTAATTATGATATTTTTCTTCATTCGGAGACCAATCTCAAGTATGGCCTTTGAAATATCCTTAATGATCCTTAAGTATGGCCTTTGTCATCCTTGCTTTTCTTTCCTCTGAGGGAACCCTTCCAATTCTTCACTGAGATTAAGGCGCTCCTGCTCTCCATCATCATATATAACATGGAAGTTACCTTTCTCATCTGCCTGCAGAACCCCCTGAAACACCACCGCTTATTGCCATCCCAATAAATGGAGATGACATCTTCAACCTTAATTGTATACTCTAGCATACTAAACCAGAACAATGAAGGTTTATTCGAATTTCCATTGGGTTTCCAACAAAATTCCTTGAATCCTAATAGTCTTAAACCAATCCGAGAATGAGGCATGGAGTATTGTCCATTCAGGGTGTGACTTTCAACTTGACTTTGACCCTGACAAAATTCAACAAGGAGCACAAGGATATGATTAGCATCAGAATATATATGGATGAATCAATGGACACGAGGAACGTGTGCTCAGCCCGCTTGACATGACAGAGGAAGGGAGGGTTTGAAGATTATAATATGGAGTTTTGGATGATATGTGCATAGAAGAGTCACATAGATTACAAAGCAGCAACTTGATATCATTATTGGCCAATGAAAGGTTTCATAGGTGTATGCTAGCTTGCTGAGCGGAGTTGGTTTTGGAAACTCATAATCGTTACTGCAAAGATCCATCCTAATTGAAAGAAATCCACCTAAAGAAAATGCCTTGCATACTGAGGCTATACTCAAATAGATATATGAATCAACCAAAACAATAATTGCAAACTCAACATGTATCCTTTAGATGGAGAAAACCCAAATCATTTTTAGGTAGACATAGAGAGGGCATGCATTTACCAAACATAGAAGGGAGGAATGTTTCCAACCTGGAAGCATTCTCAAAATCTTACCTCTTTTATTACAATGTTTCCAATTTCCCTCAGAAACTTCCCATAGTCACTGTAGACAAAAATATTTGCAGTCTATCATAGTTAGAGAACGGAAGATTCAAGATCCAAAAATAATTGCTATATATCATAAATGAGTAAAATATCTATTCTGTGATATGATAAATAAGTGAAGTATGTATTCACCTGTCCTTCGTTTTGAATAGCAGACTAGAAATATCTGCGGCTTGTCTGAGTGCTTCCTTCCATCCCTCCATGACTTCCATGGATTCACTCCGTCCTCTGGCTATCACTTTATAAATGATATATGGATGGTATTTATTCCTTCATGGTGGCAGTTGCACAAACACCACACGTTGTGGCCATGCTCAGTCTGGTGTTCATTACTGACCAACATCGTACTTATGCACATGGTATGATTATTTGTTTCTTCTCTCAGCTGCTTATTTGGTTCTTCCCTCGCCTTTTCCAATGTGGGATGAAACCTGGTATCAAATTTGAAAGGTAAGCATTTAGTTCACTTTGAAAGGATATGATTGGTTAAATCTTTTAATGTTGACATGTTAAAATAAATCATTCCTTTCCGAAAAATAACACTATATTAAAACTTTATTATATATTAAAAGCAATGGAATAGAAATGTTAAATCCAATGGAAAAATTCGCCTCTTTTACCATGCAAGGTAGTTCAATTTTATTTTGAAAAGCTCAAAATTTATCTAGTTACTTGTCAAATTTTCTTTACGTTGAGTTATATGTACAACATAGTCATTTTTTGGAGTAGGAAAAACCAACAATGCTAAAACCAAGTTAGGGAATTTTTTAAACCAAAGGACATAACAAGCCATTCATAATGACTCTCAAGGATTGTAAATATAGTTTTATGCATATCGTGTTCTACAACTTTACTACCATAACAACATAACTTGCAATCAAATTTCAAGAAGATATTTTCATTTATGGATAAGGTTAGAAAACTCTTAAGAGCATAAAAAGTGGAGAAAACTTAAATGGGGTTGAAACTGTGCATTTATCAATTTTCCTCTATTTTATGCAGATGTTGCATTGGCAGCCCCTCGTATAATTGGCCACCCCCACATATGCTTGGTAAAAATATCAAATAAAATGGGTCAGGTTGGTTTGGCATCTCTTCCTCAAGTGAGGCAGGGAGGGACCCATCACTAGGGAAGCTTCAAATCCCTTTAGTGTATCCCTATCGCCAGAAGCTCTTCTTAACCTTTTGAACTATCATATCCTTATCATAAATAGGATAGGGTAGTGGGATCATGATGTGATGAAGAGGCTTATACTATTAGTGGTGGTTTACCTTTGAGCTTTTTGGCATGATTATTGACTAGAAAAATCTATACAAGCATAATGGGAATAGTTGGGACGCATAAGTTATTCTTCAAGCAATTCTTGAATTTCCTTATGAGTGTCTTCTTGATTGGAGGGACTCATAGCAATTTCTTTACTTTGTATTCCTTAATTATACTTAATTTGCATGCATTTTTTGAATTTTCTTGCAAGTTTGGACTCGTAGTAATTTATTTACCTTAGATTCCTTGATTATGTGTAGTGTGTATAGTTTCGTGAGACATATATTTGTGTTAAAAGTCTAAAGGTCTATCAAATACATTCTAAGTTGTTAGGATATTTAGACACTTAAGAGTTACTTAATAGCTACTTGGTCTAATGTGTCGTTAGGTAAAAGTGTGTTTCTTTATTATGCATTAGTATGCATTTGTAGTTAGGAAATCCGATGGTCACGATATGTTCCCCACATAGCGTGATCCAACGATTCATATTCTCCTCGATCTTGATGACTACATTGATCTGTGGCTTAACACCCGATTGTTCCATGATCTCTATCTAAAGAGCATGGAGGGTTATTTTCCAATGATCGATTGTGAGAAACTCTCTTGTAAAATCTCTCTGTAATCTTTTTTCTTTTGCATTAATAAACTACTCCAAGTGGGCATGTTGGCTATGGTTGTGGATGTTTCCCCATAGGGGTTTTACCACGTCAAAAAATTTGTGTATTGATCTTTGATCTAGTTGTGTGAGTGGTTACTAAAGGTGTTCATCCTCTGTTCAAGTACCTGTGTTGTCAAACATGGTATCAGAGCCGGTTTGAAGACCTGCTCCCATTGTAGATCGAGATCGTGAAGTCAAGTTGCCTCATCTCTGGTTTCTTCCATTTTTGTACATTTTTGGGAAGAGAGGACTGTTTCATTGCGTCCAGAGTGCTCGTTTCAATCATGAACATTTTTTTCTTCACTCAAAAAGGTTTTCATTTGTCAAAGATACGACCATTTCAGTCAAATCCGGAGATATAAAGCCTAAATATGTCCTTTTTAAATTTTTGCAGAGTATTATTTCAGTTTAATATTTTTTATTTCCGGGTTGCTACTCTTTTAGATATGTGTATGCTCTTTTCCCCGCGCCCTGTGCAATCTCAAAAAATCATAAACAAATAGGAAAAGGTGCATTTTCCGGGTAAGCTAACCGAGATCTAAACCTTGTTGTCATCGAGAAGCAAAAATTATTTCTTGTGTGAAATTTTTTTTTATGAGCACGCTCTCCAAGGCCATAATCAACAACAACAATCCTCCTTCTAACAATACAATATGTTGGTCTTGTTTCCTGGTATATGCAAACACCCTATGAACATTGTTGGAAAGCAACTAAAAGGATACTTCGATATGTATGGGGTACAATTCAGTTCGGGATATATTATAGTTCAGGTGGGGACTCCTTTATTGGTTGGTTTCACTAATTCAGATTGGGTCGATGACCTTGATGATTGGAAATCTACTGTAGGTTATGTTTTTAGCCTTGGTTCAGGACCTGTCACTTGGGCCTGTAAGAAACTATTGGACACACCAACCACACTGAGAGGGGGGGTGAATCAGTGTAGGGCTCTTTTTCAAACTTCCCTTCACAAAACTCCTTAGTTAGCAATCACCATTTACTCATCATTTATTACTGTCATTTATAACCAGTTAAATGTGAACATGTATCAGCAACATATATCATCAATAAGTCATCACCACAAGGAACACAAAGAACACAAGATGTATGTACAATTTTCTTTTCATTACGGACTACAATCCTTTGGTTATCAGCAACAACTAAATAGAGTTACAACTCCACAAAAGCACCAGCTCTACAATGCATGACTCAACTTACACAACTCAACACCAACTGAGAAGAGGAATCAATCCTCAATAGATACCAATCTGTCAATAGGTACGTGACCTGTCAGTAGTGCAACACGTGTATGTACGCGTCCTACCAGTAGTACAACTCGCGTATGTACGCAGCCTGTCTGTACTACATCTTGTGTATTCCTTCTGAACAGTTAGGGTTTTCTCTCCATGAAAAATTCAGATCCTCTGCAGCCCTCAGTCACATCCACTTTTGTCTCTCACTTTCCAATATGTACCAACCAATCTCAACACATCCATACTCTCCAACAACTTACTCATGCTCCTCAACCATACAATATGAATGCTACTCAAACGTAAGTAACCAACATACTATGGAAACCATAGTAGTACTGAAACATAAGAATGTTGCTCATTCTATCAATCAATCAACATAACCATATCACCACAACCATACCAAGAATGCCTTAAGCATTCACCATATAATAAGCAAGAGTATCCATCAAAACAACTATGTAACCATACTATTGTTTCTATGGCAGATCTGAGCCCATAGAATGCAGATCTGGAACTTGCTTCAGTATTCAAGAGCTTGGCACCAGCTCATACTCAAGTCTCCATGAATTCATCCAACCATACACGCTCTGCCTTCCTTCAGCCCGCATGTGTATGTGCTATGCCTCACTATAGCCCGCGTATATATGCTCTTTGGCCCATTGTTGCTCACGTACTCCTTCAGAAACTAGGGTTTCTAAACTTCCAAAACTTTCGTCATCAAGATCTCAGAGTTACGGAAACTTTGATGCGTGCATGAGATCCTCCAGCCACTCTCTCTCTCTCAGAATAGATCTTCAATATATGCTCAAGAGATGATTTTCACAAGAGACCCTTGCCTCTTATTTATACTCTCCAAGTAGCTTCCTTAGAAGCATCTCTAGGCCACTTTGTCCACATAGTCACCTATGTCCAACTTTTCCCAATTTTCCACTTGTCCATGTATCCAATAGCCACTTGACCACTTAACCCATTTTCCTCATTTTAGGGTTTACCTTCTTATAACCACTTTCCATAATTATAAATTTCTCCATTTACTTTATTGTTTAAATAATCCTCCTTGACTTTGTCACTTCACTTTATTATTTAAATAATCCTCTTTGGCTTTGTCACTTCACTTTTTTATTTAAATAATTTCTTCTTTGCAAGCACTTTGACTTCTTTGACCTTTTGGGGCTTCAAGCCAACATATGAGGGTCCTCCAACTTCGTAAGGCCATAACTCTCAAACCGTGAAGAGTTATGTGACGTTACACATACCATCAGAAATGGCTTGACAAGCACTATCCATCTAGGATAGTTTCACTGACAAATTCACCGATCTTCATCTCATTATTCCACAATTAAGCATGGGTTCTCTAACCATACTACTAGGATAACTCAACCGCAAACATCTTCCCGTGAGGGATTTCACCATAAAGGGACCACTTTGGAGTTCATCCATTTGTACTCCTTATCAACCATGATAAGCCAATAATGAGTCATCTTTACATCAATCCAACTATGCATCATAAATCGATGAAACCACATCGATCCATCTTCATCTATGCATCATATATCAATGAAAATTCATTGATCCATGTTCATATATGCATCATATATCAATGGCAACTCATTGATCCATCTTCATCTATGCATGAAATCATATTACTATGACTCCACTTGACATCAATCCATTGACATCAAGGACAATACATGATCCATCAATATACTATGACAAGACATTTTTCCTTTGACATCAATGATAGCATGATCCAACATAAACAACATGTTATTGCACTTTCTTCAGTAGAAGCAGAGTACCGAGCAACGGTAAATGAAATTCATGAAGCCTTGTAGCTTCGACAGATCCTTTAGAGTTTGGATTCGAACAGCAGCATCTGAACAACCTTTGGTGTGACAATCAGAGTACCATCAAGCTTGTCAAAGACCCAGTTCAACATCGGCGCAACAAACACATTGATCTACACATGCACTTCATCAGAAATCTCATTCATGATCAAGTTATTGAAGTGCTCTTTTTCCCTACAGAAGATCAAGTTGCAGACATTTTCAGAAAGTCTTACAGTAGCGAAGTTTTCCAAACTTCGATCTATGTTAGGAGTTCAGCAAGTTGTCATTAAGGGGGGATAGGCTCTAATGCCTCCTTCCTTCTCCTATTGTGTCACTATTGTAAATCCTTCAATCTTATCCCAAGTTGTTCGTAAGGGGGGGTGTTAGGATATTTAGACATTTAGGAGTTAGTTAAGATCTACTTTGTCTAATGTGTCGTTAGGTAAAAGTGTGTTTCTTAGTGTGTTTCTTTAGTATGCATTAGTATGCATTTGTAGTTAGGAAATCCAACAGTCATGATATGTTCCTGACATAGAGTGACCCGACGTTTCATATTCTCCTCGATCTTAACAACTACATTGATTTGTAATGGCCGAAGTGTCCTCAGACACACACTTTTATTAATAGGAAAATAAATTACATAAGAAACTTTGCAAAAGTTTACACCCGAACAACACAATACTCTTGCAATGAGCTATATATAAGCTAAATGTCCTAACAAACTCTAGATATGGATCACTTATTAAATAAACAAGTGTCCATTTACAATAAATGTTATCTTAACAATCTTAAAACAATACTCCTAATTTAGAGCCTAAGATAAGACACCTCTCTAGAGTCATATCTTTTACAACAATAATGTATTTCTAAAAGTCTACATTTATTTATCAAATATTCTAGATTATTAATTTAATATTCTAAATTAATAATCATTTTATTCTAACTTTATAAACTATGATAATTGTATTTTGGATTATCTAACACTCCCACCTATGATCCAAAGATACATTACAACAGATACCAAGTTCATCCTTGAACTTAGTAAATTTTATTCTGCCAAGAGGTTTCGTGAAAATGTCAGAGATATGATCTTCTGAAGGACAATAAATTGGCTTGATGACATCTTTTGCGATAAGCGATCTGATATGATGATACTTGGTGTCCACGTGCTTTGTCTTTGAATGAAAAACTGGATTCTTGGCAAGCTTAATGTCTGACTAGCTTTCAATGAATAATGATGTAGCTTCTTCTTGAGAAATGCCCAAGTCCTGTAAAATTCAGCGTAACCAAACAATTTCACATGTTGCTTCCCATGTTGAGATGTATTATGCTTCTGTTGTAGAAGTTGCAACTGTAGCTTGTTTCTTACAATTCCAAGACACTGTTGTTGTACCCATGTTCATTAAATAGCCTGATGTTGATGCACGATCATCAATACTCCCTGCAAAATCAACATCTGAAAAACCACCAAGTACAAAATCTTTAGTCTTTTTGTAAAGAAGACCAAAATATTTTTTTCCTTGGATATATCGAATAACTCTTTTGGATGCATTCCAGTGGTTGTCCCGTGGTTGTTGCATAAAGCAGGAAAGAATATTGACTGCATAAGATAGATCTAGATGAATGTTTGTCAAATAAATCAAGTTGCCAATCAAATGTCTATAAATAGTGTTGTCTACCAATTCCCCCCCCTTCAAATTTTGAAAGTTTCAAGTTTTGTTCCATAGGGGTAAGAGATGGTTTACAATCCTGCATGCCGAACCGCTGAAGAATTTCTGCTGCATACTTACTCTGAGAAATGAAAATATGATGGGGACGTTGGAATACTTCAACACCAAGATAGTAGTGAAGGAATCCCAAATCTGTCATCTTAAATCCTGCATGTAACTCCTTATTCACCTGTGCAATATGATCATCATTGTTTCCTGTAATGAGAAAATCATCTACAAACATAATAAGGATTACCAAATAAGGACCCTGTTGACGGATATACAAAGTATCATCAGATTCACTTTGTTTAAAACCAACCTTCCTAAGGTATTCATCCATTTTGGTATACCAAGCTCGGGGAGCTTGCTTTAACCCATATAAATCCTTAATTAATTTGCAGACTTTATGCTCCTACCCTGCAATTTCAAATCCTGGCGGTTGTTGCATATATACATCTTCCTGTAAATCTCCATTGAGAAAAGCACTTTTGATATCCATTTGATGAACTTTCCAACCTCTCTGAGCAGCCAAGGCAAGTGTTAAGTGGATGGTATTCCATTTAGCTGTAGGAGAAAAAGTTTCCTCATAATCAATGCCTTCCTACTGCGCGAAACCTTTAGCCACTAGTCGGGCTTTATACTTGTCAATTTCGCCATGTTGGTTGTATTTAATTATGTAAACCCATTTGCATCCGATGGGTTTAACACCTGTAGGACAATCAACAAGTTTCCAAGTGTTGTTATCAATTACTTCTTGATATTCCTCAACCATAGCCTGTTGCCATTCTTTATGTTTGATTGCTTCTTTGTAGGTGGAAGGTTCAGTAAAATCATGTGCTACTAAGGAAAAATTCCCTTCATTGTTGTGTGATCCCCTTGTTCCCATTTTATTTTTCTCATCAGGCCTTACATCTTTCAAAAGTTGAACTGCCCATTTGGGTAGTTGATGTTCACTGGTTTGGGGATCTAAATTACCATTATTGTAAATTGGATTAATGTAAACTGATGTTCGTCGATCAGTTGAAGAGTTTGGAGGTGGAGAATCATTTTCAGATGAACTGTCGCTACTAGGAGATTTGGATGAACTTCTGGAAGAACCAGAGGATGTTGTCGAAGTAACTGGACTGGATGAAACATATTCAGATGAAGGAAAATCAAGTTCATACCAATTATGTGAATTTGGTGAACTTTGATCTTTTCCTTTTCTTTGATTTCCTTTAGTTTCTAACTTTTGAAGAAGACTTTCTGTTTCGTCAACACTTTTACTTTCAGTTTCATCAAAAATGACATCCATGCTCACAATAAATTTTCCATTTGACAAAAGTCGATACCCTTTCTTCTCATTAGAATACCCAATCATTATGCATTTCAAGCTTCTTGAGTCAAGCTTAGTTCAATTTTCTTTCGGAACTAAGGCATAACATACTGATCCAAAAAATCTAAGATGTTTAACTCGAGGTTTGAAACCAAACCATGCTTCATAAGGTGTGATTCCATCCAAAGAAGAAGTTGGAGATCTGTTCCTTAAGTAGATAGCTGTATGGATAGCTTCTGCCCAATATGTAGAACTTAACCTTTTAAAACTTAACATGGTTCTTGCCCTTCCTAACAAAGTGCGATTCATTCGTTCTGTGACTCCATTTTGCTGAGGAGTGTAGAAATTAGTAAGATGTCTTCTTATCCCATTGTCTGTGCAATAAGTGTTGAATTCATTAGAAGTGAATTCTCCACCATTATCTGTCCTGAGTGTACCTATCTTTTCTTTAACTTCATTTTCAACAAGTTGTCGAAAAATCTTAAATTTTTCAAATACTTCTGACTTTTGCTTCAAGAAGTAAACCCAAGTTAGTCTACTGAAATCATCAACAAAGAGTAAAAAATATTTGCAACCACCAAAAGAAGTTTCTAGGGGTCCACAAACATCGTTGTGAACTAGTTGCAACCACCAATTGGCACGCCATGAACTTGTTGAAAAACTTTCTCGGCTCTGTTTGCCATAAATGCATGCTTCACATTTTGAAGTGTCCTTTTTGAAAGTGGGAAGTCCCTTAACCATCCCTTGTTTTTGCAGTTGAGACAGACTACCAAAGTTGAGATGTCCATATCTCACATGCCACAATCGAATAGGGGAGATACCTATACTTACTGTTCCTGCAAAGTCTGAATGTCTTGGAATAACTGTTCCTTTCATCCTTACGAGTTTTCCGTCTTCATATCTTGTCATCACTGTTTTCATATTTTGTTTGACTGAATTTATCTTAACCAATCCATCTTCCATAATTACTTGATGTCCTGCTTGTCGAATTGTGACTAAAGACAACAAATTATTTTTAAAGGTGGGTACATACCATACATTTGAAATCATTCGTTCTCCAATATCAGGTAAATAAACTTTAACGACTCCTTTTCCATAAGGAGTATGTTTGGTATTATCTGCAAGAAAAACAGAATTAAGATGACATTCTTGAAAATTCCAAAAGAAGTCACGTCTGAAAGTCATGTGTTGAGATGCTCCTGAATCTAAAATCCACGCATCTTCATAATCACTTTGAAAATCAGTGGAAATATGTAATGTTGAAGATCAGGTAAACACATATTTTGAATCATCATCCTGTCGATCATTTGCAAACTGTGTTGTGTTTTGATGAAACTTGGCGATTTTATCAATGGAAGTGCGACAATCTTCTGCATAATGACCAACTTTGTTACACCTTCTGCAAACAATTTGACTGAAGTCTCTCCCTCTGCTGAAATTCTGTCCTCTGCCCCTGCTTTGATTTCTGTGCAGAGTCTGTCCTCTGCCTTGACTGTTTCCTTGAAAAGAGCTTATGCCTTGACTATTTTCTCTTGCGTGAAAATATCCTCTGCCATGATTGTTTCCTCTGCCTTGAAAATACCTTCTTCCTTGACTGTTGCCTCTGCCTTGACTATTGCCTCTGCTTTGAAAATTGGTATCTCTATGTTGGCCTCATCCACGACCTTGTACAAAATTTCCTCTTCCTCTGCTGCTATAATTGTCACTTGAAGTCTTACTTGTGCTTGCTTCTGTGAAAAAAACATCTTCTCCAACTTGTTTTTTCTTTCCAAAAGTTGTATTGTGTTGAGATAATAGTTCACTTAGTTCATCAAATGTAAGCTTCTCTAACTTGCCAGTGACTTGTAAAGTCTCCAAAAAATGTGTATAGGAAGAAGGCAATCCAGCTATTAAGATTGTGGTCATGAACCTATCATCTACTGCTTGAAAACCCGCATTTAGTATTTCCTGCTTAATGTTCTTAAGTCTGGAAATATATTCATGGACATCACCTCCTTCAGTCAATTTTTGTTGAAGCAACTTTAATTGAAGATCATCTTTCTTGGATTCAGGCTGAGTATCAAATAAATCTTTAAAAACTTTCAAAGTAGACCACGCATCAGTCGTATTTTCAATATGAACATACATCTCATCATTAACTGAAGATTTAATAAGTGCTAATGCTTTGGCATTTTTAACTTCCCATTTCGCTAATGTCGTTGCATCTGTCAGCTTAGTGGGCTTAGTATCTTCATTACAGATATCACACCAAAGTTCATTGTAAATGAGAGTTCTTTCAATGAGTCATTTCCATGTCTTGTATGATTTTGTGCCTTCAAGTTTATCTGAGTCAGAGAATAAATTAATTAATTTTGACATTGTAGTTTGTTGAATTTACGCACCAAAAAATAATCACGCAAAGAAATATGATGATGAACAACACACCAGATGCATCACACCAAAGACGATCTAACAGGGCTTGGCCTTGACCCTCGTATAGTCGTTGAAACAAGGAAAAAATGACTGAGCTTTGTACTTGGCTCTAGTCAAATTCCAAGGAACTTTCAAAATTTTACACTTTTACAAAATTCTGGAAATCTTGCCCCCCCTCAAAGTAAAAAGACTTTGAGTTACAAAAAGAATCACTTGATAAGATAAAAAGATAATTCACATGTAAAATAAAACTATCAGAGTTACTTCACTTATTTCCTTTTGAAAAAAAAAACTTTCAGCGTTCTTGTCAACATCTGCCATGCACATCAAGATATGGCAACAATAATGGCAATTATAGTTGCCAGAGAGACTCCTTCTGTTGAAGCTGGCAGTGGTCGATCTGATTGTATTTGGACTATAAAAGGATCCGATCCTAGACAATGGTTGATTGTAAATGGAAGAACTTCTAACAGTAGACAACAAATGCCATTACCATAACGACACACCAAACACACAAGCCATCACCATCTCCCCCATCCGCCATGGCTTCGCCGGGATAAAGAATCACAGTCACTAACAGGTGCCAGTCACTAAAGAATCATGCGTAGGTTACATGCGCTCCACGCATGTATAGATTATAGTCCCTCCACGCACGCGTAGGGTACAGTCGCTCCACGCACGCGTAGGTTACAGTCGCTCCAGCAATATTGAAGGGCGAGAGTATTGGTAGGTTACAGTCGCGTAGGTCACGCAGCAAAGGATTTCCACGCACCAGTCCACAGGCGAATTACCAATTGCTCTTATTGATGCACCCATCGATCCACCAACGCACAATAATGGTAGAAACAATATGTGAATTTTTTATGTTGGAAACAATAATGACAGAAGAGAATTGCATCGAATGGAAATAACATCTATGCATGGCCATGAGTGTGGATCCGGCCGGAAATAACTGCAATGCCAAGAACTATGACAGAAAAATTCCTCAAGACAATTTAAGAGGAATTTTTGAGGAATTTTGATGTTGAATCGCGTGCCCATAGAGAGTTCATTGAATCTAAATTCTTATAACAGTGATAATTTATAACAGTGATAATTAATTCGCCAGAAATTACACAACATTTAATGGCAGAAGACTGATTGTTTAATACAAGAAATTACTTTGCCAGAAACTAATTTGCCATGGACAAATTTGTCAATTTTCAGAATTTGCAATTTGCAAAATCAATTTGTTTGAGTCTAATGACTGAAATCTGAAAGTAAAAACAATTTATTTTCCCTCTTTTAAAAAAATTTGAACAATAACTGACCAATTTACTGACAGAGTATGCGCCGAATTTCCTTGGTCTGTAATGCTGGGATCTCTTCCTCAGATCAGCTAATCTCTTCTTCAGTTCAGCAGCATTATTGGAGCTCTGATACCACAATAATGGCCGAAGTGTCCTCAAACACACACTTTTATTAATAGGAAAAGAAATTACATAAGAAACTTTGCAAGAGTTACACCCGAACAACACAATACTCTTGCAATGAGGTATATATAAGATAAATGTCCGAACAAACTCTAGATATGGATCACTTATTAAATAAACAAGTGTCCATTTACAATAAATGCTATCTTAACAATCTTAAAACAATACTCCTAATTTAGAGCCTAAGATACGACACCTCTCTAGAGTCATATATTTTACAACAATAATGTATTTCTAAAAGTCTACATTTATTTATCAAATATTCTAGATTATTAATTTAATATTCTAAATTAATAATCATTTTATTCTAACTTTATAAACTATGACAATTGTATTTTGGATTATCTAACAATCTGTGGCTTAACACCCGATTGGTCCATGATCTATATTTAAAGAGCATGGAGGGTCATTTGTCGATGACCGATTGTGAGAAACTCTCTTGTAAAATCTCTTTGTAATCTTTTTTTTTATTAATAAACTGCTCCAAGTGGTCGCGTTGGCTGGGGCCATAGATGTTTCCCCGTAGGGGTTTTACCATGTCAAATGATCAAGGGATCAAATTTTGCTCAAAAATTCAAAGTGATCGGAATCGCTTCAAATCGAACAAGAGCATAGGCCTCGTCGTTACGAACCCAACGCAACTCGTTTGGGTTCAAATGGACGTCGGGAACGAGAGATATCGCGTTCTGTTCAAAATGGTAAATAGGCAAAAAAAAGGGGGTGTTGACTGTACAGTCCGTACGGACGCTAACGTGGCAGGTCGTACGACACATGGCAGGAAGCTATTTACACAGTTGGCAGGTGACATGGCTTATTGCAGTGAATGGAATGGTGACACGTGGCCCAATCAATGGCCGCCACGTGTCCCCTATTTATTGGTTTAAAATTTATTTGGAGTCCACCGGAATCGACCCCGTGACCTCCACCCGCATGCAAAGATTTGGCAAAGACCACCAACCAACGCGCCACCATAGTGTTTCTTAACACTATATGGTGCATATTACATTTGAATTGAAATGTTGTATGTATGGGTGGGGGGTCGGGCTGGAGCCTAGCCCCAGCCCGTGGTTATGTGTATTGTAATATGGCCACGGTTTAAACCCTTTGCGCGCGCATTTAAAACTAAACCCCAGTCGTATGTTGTGTTGTAATATGACCATAGGCATGGGCATATGTTTTAACATAGCCCTTTTTCTATGGCCACACTCACATGTTTGTTTACATATGACCATTGAACGCGTGCGCGGGTATGCATTGGTTTGAATTCGGTTCAACAGTTATGGCCCTTACTTTTAAACGCGCGGTCACATGGGTCATATGACCTTGCCCTTGACGGTTAGGGGCTAGGTGTGCCCATAACCATCCTACAGTTTGCACGGTTCACGCAGTTGCGCCCGGTGCCAAGTTTTTACGCTTTAAAATGCGTGTGGGCTAGGTTGAGCCAACAAGGGTGCGTTTTGTAAATGCAGAGACAGCAAGCTTGAAGGGGGGACTTCCGTGAAGCCTATATTCTTCAATTTTTGGCCAAACGAGGTGCCGAAAAATCCCAGCTAGGGGTTTTTGGACGTTCTAAAGCCATTGGAGCAGACTATTTGGCATTTTGAGCATTGTAAAACACATTTTTTATCACTTTGAGAAAATAATACAAATGATCCATTGGAAGCTGGACCAGGAGATGTAGCCCAAGAGAGGGGTGAACTCCTTTATCATTTGTTGTGTTATTTGTTTTTTGTTCACTGATTTTGATGCTACTTATATGCATCTTGAATGAGTAAATCCTATTAAAGTTGTGTTGCAAAGTTGATCCATTTTCATTTTAACACATAAATTTAACTTGCAAATATTTTCAAGAATACAAGTCTTCTTCATTTTTAGATCAAGTTGGTATCAGAGCTTTGGTTTTTGAAGACTTGATTATTTGCAAGTGTTTTGTTTTCTGACGCTCACAAGGTTGAAACTCACAAGAGGAGAAGGTCAACTTGTGGAGCCAAGTTCTCATCCTTCAAGGAGGAAGCATATATCATCACCACAAGCTTCAAGGAGGCATTCACCAAGTATGGCTCATGAAGAGAGTCATGAACATGTTCCTGCAGAAGATGAAGATCTCAGAAAGGCTATCATGGAAATGAGAGAGATGATGAAGATCCTGATGGAAAGGAATACAAGGTTGCAAGGTGAAGGCTCCAACCCTTCAAAGCACAAGGAAGATAGTGGTGATAAAACTCCAAATGGAAATGGAGGGAATGGTGCTTCTCCACCACCCTCTCCTCCATCTTCTTCTTCTTCTTCTTCTTCTACCAATTCAAGACCTCTTTCTAACTCTCCAAAGGGACATGGTAAAACTCCTTCACAAATTCCTTCATTAAAGCTTGATATTAAATTTGAATTGCCAATGTACAATGGAGAAGTTAATGCCGAGAAATTAGATAATTGGATTCGTCAGATTGAGGTGTATTGTAGGATACAAAAAATTCAAGATGATGAAACCAAGATTTAGCTTGCTTCTATAAGATCAGATAGTGCAGCACTCATTTGGTGGGAATCCAAGACTCAGGAGGACATGAAGAAACATGGTAAAATTTTAACCTCTTGGAATGATGTTATTATTGCAATTAAAAGACAATTTTACCCATTGGCATATATGCAAAAGGCTACTATGGATTGGCAAAACTTTAGACAAGCTAAAGGACAGAATGTGCAAAGCTTTACTCAAGA
>JZKD02S0646784.1:5958-17590 GCA_000966675.3 Picea glauca | reverse complement strand
GCTGAGAGCACCAACTCTCTGTTTTCTCTAGCACCCACTAGAAGGAAGCACCAACTCCCTGGTTTCTCTAGCACCAACTAGAAGGAAGCACCAACTCCCTATGTTCAAGCACCGATTTGAACCTCTGAGGACAATAGTCCTCCCTGGCACCTCCCTATCACCCTGTTTTATAAATCTTTGCTACTTAAACTCATTATAGTGATATAATGTTCAACAATGGCTTACCAGAGTCATCACTGTTCTGCTGCATTTCGTTGCTCTGTCTGCCTCACTGCCTTCCTGCACATATGACTTGCATTGTTTGTTCTTCTACTTTTTATGCTCTATGCACTATGTCCATTCACTGCACAGTTCCTCTTCTATGCAATTCAACTGCTGCACTCTCCTCCTTCTTCACACATGAATGACCTTCAACAACAACTCCAACAGCAACCGCAACCGCAACCCCATCTCTTCTCTTTATTATGTACTTATAGCTTCTGTGCACCTTGTGCATGCAATGCGCGCAATCCTCTACATCCTCACACTGCGCCGATCTCCTCCACCTCTCCAGTGCTCTGCCTGATCATTGCAACTCTTCAGCTTCTCTAGTGGTTCCCACCACGTGTCCAACATCACTGGGTGTTCGACTGAGATTCCTCAGCCTCTTTGGCAGTTGAGACTCCTCGTCTTCTCTGGCATAGTTGAGCTTATCCTTTCTGTTTCAGTTACAGACTTCATCGCTCATCCATCTGTCAATCACCTCTAAGAATAGTCTTCATTCACTGGAAGAAGCTTGGAGACTCTTCATCTCCTCTGGCGGTCACACAGAAGTCTCTTCGAATCTTCTGGCAGAAACCATCAATGGTTTCTAGCAGTTACACTGTGAAGAGCAACATTATCCCTCTGATCATACTCAAATTCACCTGCACCGTTGGATTGGCTCCATGGGATCTTGCATTCATTTCGGTATTTCGGCATTCAGCAATTCGGCATTCATGTGACCAAGTGTCTCGACACTCCCAGTCGCGATCCCCGAAACTCTGATAAGGAGATTGTCTGCACTAGCTCCTTCCCCCATCTTCCACCGATGTGACCACAGGCTACATCCATTTCATCTTTTCAGTATTTTCGTGAACTTATGACCTTCATCGACCCTAATCGACAGTCCACCATCTCGATGAATTGACAGTCTAGATCTCATCGTGAATTTGCATCTAATTGTTCCTAAGATGGAGGTTCTCGTCACTCCAAGTCGCGATAGGCGAGACTCCGAGATGGAGCTTAGATCAACGGTCCAGAATCTTGGTGTATTGATGGTCCAGATCTCATCATGAATTCACATCTCGCAATTCCTGTGATGAAGGGTCTCATCACTCCAAGTCATGATAGTTGAGACTCCGAGATTGTTTCACGATTTCGCATATCGCGAATTCAGCATTCTTGTTGCAAAGTGTTTCGACACTCCAACTTCCGGTATCCGAAACCCTGAAATGGGGTTGGATCAACAGTCTACATCAAACCTTGATCTGACGGCTCAGATCATTTCGCAATTTCACATTTCGCGATTTCGACATTCCTGTGGTATTGTTCCTTGACTCTCCAAGTTGCGATTCACGAAACCCCGAAGTGATGTAAACCTGTTGATGTCACACGTGGATTGACATGTGTCGAATAACTGCCACGCGTCACTCTGATTCGTGACTTACACATGCCTGAGATGTTGAACCAGCTTGACACTTGTCATTGCCTGGTTGTGCCACGTGTTCTTAGCTAACGTGGTTTGCTGACGTGTCTGTTTTGGGATTTCGCTTTTTGCAATTGTGGGACTCATGTTTTAAAGAACCTTGACATTTCCATCTCCCGATATCCAAAATCCCGATAGCCAAAACTCCGAAATGGAGTTGGACCACCGCTTCGATCGTGCACTTTAAAGAACATGCAGGTTTTTCCTGATCCAATGATGGTCGAAACTTATTCTTAGATCTGACGCCTGAGATCTGTCCTTCTCTTCTATGTGTTCTTCTTGTCTACAATCTGATCCGACGATCCTCCTTCTTTTGGGAAATTAAATGGGATCCAACGATCACTGACGCTTCTCCTCCCGAGCTTAGGCACTGTGTTCGAATCTGCGCTAATTCCTCCTGATCTTACTTTGTCCTTATTTTGCCTTCGCTGCATATTCTGATCTTGCCATCAATGTTCTTGCCATCAATGACAAGCTCACTCCCAACTGTAAACCTTCCAACACATTCTGCAATCGAGGATCAATATTTGACTCTGTTATAGCTCTTGTAACATGACCATGTTCCCTTCCACTAGAGCCAAATAACTTAGATCCAAAACCAGACTCAATACTTTCATATAAAGGATAGTATTGGCTTCCCAAAGTAGATAAAGATGCATGGAGAGTTGATGAAGCAGGTACAGATAATCCTACATGTGAATAGCGGTATACCTGCCACTCTTCAGATATGCCAAGAGGCTTTGAACCAGAGGGTGTTGGATGGAGTTGTGATCCAGTCCTATAAAATGTTGATGGAAAAAGAGGTGACCTAGCTAGGATCTAGCTCTCACATGGAAAACAGTAATTCAGGATGACCAACACGGTTTAGATTCGAACTGAAAGAACTCTCTAGGTTTGGTGCACACGTTCTGCTAGAACAGAATGATGTGAAGGCTGAATAAATAAAGAGGAACTTGTCAAGTGAATCAAACGAAGCATATCATAACTACTCAACAAATTCACATGCGATGATAAAGATGAGTTCACGGGAAAGATCATTAACCAATGCAACTTGCATCTTCTCTAGAAAATGGATTTGGATGCATATCTTCTCTTGGAAATAACCTTCAGTATGAACTCGAGAATTTCATCTTAGTAAATGTTGAAAATGCAAGTCTTTCCAAAGCATTGAATAAGGTCGCAAGTCTTCATCCTGAAATCGTAAATCACCAAAGATATTGAATTTGCACAATTTGAATCTAAAACTTTGACATCAAAACGTGCCACCACCAAGATAAAAACAATAATGTTTCTATATTGCTTGGCACTATGCATCATAAGAATCCTTTATATTCCATGACAGTCCTGCATTGTTGCACTAGAAAATCGAAGCACTTGCAGATATTATAGATGATCTCATTGTCGAAGAGCTAGGGCATCATCCAAATTGCAATTGCATTTATTCTGCTGCAAAACATGTTAAGTAGCAAAAATACTTTAATTCTGTAGAAATGATAACCATTTCTTACTAATCCATTCAAACAGATGCTCCTTGGATAGTTAATCTTTTTGAAGAACTGCTTCTGGGATTATTGTTGTTGGACTAACTCCTTCATATGCTTCCTCCTTCTTTGTAGGATCTTGTACGACTCTCTTGCCACATTTTGGACAAAGTTGAGGATGAACTTTCCAGCATTTTCCAATCCAATGGCCACTCATCTCACAATGAGTGCAATAGTTCCTTCACTTATCCTTTAACATAATCTCCTTGTCACAAGGATGTGAAAGAGGTTCCCTTTTCTTTGTCCCACTTTCAGTGGACGCGCTCGTCTTCTTTATCCAAGTTTTCTTCTTTTGATTTTTGGCTACATCACGGTTAGAAGATGTAATGTAGAAATCATTTTTCTTACATTCAAGAAAAGTATTTGAGTGAATTTTGTACCTTTCTGAATTGTTCTTGATATAGATTTGACGAGGACTAAGACTAGATGATTTTTCCCCTCTCTTGGAACTCGATGATGTAAAAATGGTTTTTGAAGTGGCTCTTGCTTCAAGGACTTTGAGCACTCTCCAATCTCCTCTTCACCATAACCCAAACCTGCAAATAGTGGTATTTGTACCACCTCTAATGGTTGAATTATTTCTTGGCCATGAATGCCAAGTCCACCTCCTCTGTAGCCCATCTTTGTGAGGAGCTTCATGCCCACATTAGTTTCAGACTGCGAAGAAATTGAACATTGAGAAACATCATATACCTCGGTTTGAGTTTGTGCATCCACGATAAAAGGCTCTTTGTCTTCCATTCGTTCACCATGCTGCAACTTAGCCAAGAGATCATCCTTGGTTTGCAATTCAAGTTGCAATTCTTCAATAATTCCGTTGAGGACTTCTCCATGAAGTTGAGACCTCTCTTGAAGATCTTGCTTCTCTTCTTCTGCAACCTGCAAAAGTCTCCTCGACTCTGCATTTTCAGCTTGAATGTTGTGATTTATCTCTTCTAATTCTTGAAGTATTTATGCTTGCTTCACTCCTTTGCCCATCCTGCAAAGCAGTCAACCTGCTTTGATACCACTTGATCTGAAATCGGGCAAGTACTTACTCTACACAAGTTTTAAATCGAGAATCATTTTCTGATGAAGTATTTTCATAAGGATTAAAGGGCATATGAATCCATGATTAACCATGCTTTTTAAACAAGAATACATAACATACATGAACTCAAATGGAATAAAACACATGAAACGACTAGATAGAGACAATCGATGATGGTAACGGAGTTCACCCCTCCTGGGCTACGTCTCCAGACCCGCTTCAATTGGAATACAGATCACTTTCATTCCTTCTTCAAAATATGTTGGGACCTTATCATAAGTGATTACATAAGAGATGCCTTCTCCTTCAGTGAGGATTCAGGAAGACTACTCACACTCATATCTCTCCATGCATCCATAAGGATAATTCCTTACATGAATAAGTCTCTCAATGCTTAGGAGTAGTATCACTATGGCTCTCTAAGTCCACTCATTAATTCCTCATTACTCTCCTCCTTCCTTTCATAGGGCTCACATAAGGCATTATATAGTTTTTCCTCACTCTCTCTTAAAAAAGAGCATTAATTCCTAGATCCACAATAATAGAATCTAATTACAAAAGAGAAAAAACAAGATCCATAAAAGTAGGATCTCAAACTATCTTCAAGCACATAATGGGAAAAGTCTCAAACCCACCCAAAGACTCTTCAACCATGCCCTTGATTCTCTCAACCTATAATTGAGAATAATGGCAAATTGGTGTGAGGTGGTTTCTCACATAAAAACCAATTTCCAAAATTATAATTTGATGATAAATATGTGAGTCTAATTTCCCTCACAAATATTAATCATTTTACATCAAAAGTGAATAATAATTTATGAGTTTTTCCAAAAGGTCATAAAGCATAATTAAATGCATGAACATCTCATAAAAGTATAAAAGAATGCATGAGACCCTTTTCTCACCAAGCATTAATAAAATGTGGGAGAAAATAAAACTCATAAACTCATAAGTTCACCCTTTCACCACTTTGTCACCAACTTCAAATCAACTTGGTGAACAAAGTAAAGTCCCTTCCATATGTGGACATCCGCCCGGATCATCGAGGGTGAATTGTTGTTGATATTTGGAATAACATGTCTATGGTTGGGTGGAACGTCAATCCCAAGCAGTTGGTTGCATAACTATTGTGAAAGGTAAGTGTTTTATCTTGTTGTTGTGTTATTTTCATGTGTTTAATTGTTGTGTTTTACTTAGAGTATGAGAAAAAATATATGTTTTTGTGTTGAGGTATTTGAGTTGTATTCATGTTCATTTTAGAATGTTGTAGAAGCATGTAATTAATGGTAGTATACAACAATTAAATCGGTATGTAATTCATAGCTGATAAGCTACGCGAATTTAATTAGTTAGCTGTAAAATTTTAATTTGTATGAGTAATCCGCACGTAATGTTCTTTGGTTGGGATGGGGGACGTTACACTAACCAGATGTAGAAATGAAACATACATATAATAAGTTCTTAATCAAAATTGATATGATACACATAATCAAACATATAAACACACATAAGCATAGATGCAATCATGTATATAATATGTACATATATATTAGTGTTTACAAGTCTAGTGACCCAAGTAGGTTCATAACATATAAGTTTGGCATACATCATCCATCAAAAATCACCCTCTTTGGATGTCATAAAACTATACTATCCAAGATGGGACACTACAATAAGCGACACGCACCAAGTGTATGAAGGGACAAATTTGAACTGTGAATCGACCCCTAATTTAAGATTAACGGTACCTGTCAGATAGAAAATCAAGGTTATAAAAATAATCTTCACACTTATCCAAGTGCATTGAAAGGGGAAAAAGATGGTAACAAGAAGAAGAAAGAACCATTCTGTGGAGACATAGTGAATTCATTGGCTTGTGATTATAGCGATTTTCAATGGTTTATAGTGTATAAGTGGCATTTTGAGCTCTCTCGGGGAGACAAGTTCAAGAATAAATCCTCAACATATGGAATAGTAAAAGTTGGATGTGTGCCTGAGACATTTGATTTCAAAGAACTAGTCACTTGGTGTGCGAAGAGATTCAATTCAAAGCATCAACTCATTCAGGTTAAAGAAAGTAGAAGAACTCCTATCCCTTTAACATTGAATATGTTCAGAAGGATCTTATGCCTCCTGACACCAAACATATTCCTAAAACTTTTGGAAGTCGATTCCTTTTTGGATGCCTAGGGTGGTGGCATGAGCTTACTCAAGGAATTTATGGTCCAACCTACTGTCATACCCCCGAACATCAATGAAATCAACACATGCATGTTGGCTAAGCCTTTTAAAGAATTTGCTTGGCTTTTTTCACAACTGGTAGGTCAAGATTCAATGACATGTCCCAAGGTATGTCTTATATGTCATTTATTACTCAATGAATATGGATACTATTTTTTATTGGGCCCAAATCATCTCGAACAAGATCTCCCATCAATTGTCTAATTTCATTCAAACTAGGACATTTTACATGACTTCTTATTTTATCTTGGCTCTTGCCTATTGTAATACATTTGAGGGCATGCCCCCAAAGGAAAATGCCAATTTTGAGGAAGACCCCATTCAATTATGGTATCCCACACTTTGGAAGCACAATGCCCCATTTTATTTTTACCAAATCCAGGATTCCTTCATCAAGGAATGCAAAAACATGCTCACAAGGGCTAAGTTGGCTAGGGTTACATAAGCGACCATGGAGTTTCTCAAGGGGAAAGGAGTGTGTGTGATTGAAGAGAAGTTCAGATACATAAGGCTATTTGGTTTTGAGGGGAAACCACTACTTCTCCCCCGCTTCGTGTGTGATAGGTTTCTGGCATATGAGTTGTTTAGACAATACATGACGTGGTCCATGTTATTTGATAAGAAAAGGAAGTAATAATTTATTCCCCTACCATTCAAAATTGTCGGGATTACATTCAAAAGTTCGTCAAGTCTCACCAAGATGGAAGGTTTCTTTGAATCCTTTAATATGAAAGAAGCAAAATCCCTCAATGGATTTGATTCTGAAGGAATTTTCATGGCCCATATGGCAGCAATTGGCTACCCCTCAATTTTTAACAGGGTGCAAGAAATTTCAGAAGGAGGAGAATAAAATGAAGCCTTGCATGTCGAGGGAAAGGTAGCAATGACCATGGGAAAAATTTCGCCCAAGAGGAAGAAACAAGCCATGCATGAAGATGCACACACTAGGGTGAGTTCAAATGTTGGTGCAATATAGGTCTCACCCTTATAATGGGACAAGCAGTCAAAACATAGATAGAGGGACCAATCCACAACCAATGTCGAGGGTGGCATAGTCCATCACCCCACACAATCCCCTCTTTAGGCCTTAAAGATGAGGAGAGCAATGCAGGCGGAAGGGAGAACAAGGAGGGATGTGCAAGTGATGGATATGGTTGGGACCCCACTCGATACCAATTGGACGCAACACACACAGTTTCCCCTATTCCCAAAAGAAAGAGGAACCTCGAGGGAGGTGTTTCTCTAGACCCCGATGGTTTAGAATTGAATACGACCGACATGGAAATTGATGAAGCCAAAAACAACACACTCGCATGGTTTGCAGTACAATTAGCTAAAAGTAAGATGATAACATATAAATTAATCCGAGAGGGGCCAACAATTTTTGAAGAAGAATCTATGAGACTCCATCATGCCAAATACGACAAACAATCCAAAAAGCTCCATATTGAGAGAGTTAGCATGAAGGATAAAAATGTGACGGAGAAATGGAGCTTTGAAGTTGAAGTCAAGAGCTTGAAACCTTCAAGAGTTCTCAAGTTTCATTAGGATACAGGTGAAGCTCTAGCTCATTCTATATCGAAGCAATAAATAGAGAATGAGAGATTGAAGAAGAGGGTAAGGGAACTTGAAGATGCCCATAGCCCAAAGCCATTATTTGCAGAACCCCTAGCTATGATGGTTCCTGAAGAAATGGCTGGATCAAGCTCCAAAGTCACAAAGCAACAAAACTACTCATAGGTGTCAGTGGATATGTGGTCGAAAATATTGATAAGAGACTTGACATCATGTGGGAAGCTTGGGAAATAGTTGTCGAGGCTGGTACCATATCTAGAAGGATTCAAGCTCTATGGGAATATTTACAAGAGGATATGTAGAATGATGAGCATTTCTATAAGAATGCAATAAGTACATTTGTTGTGAGAATATCAAATATGGATGATCTTGTGAGACAAAAGTAGGACCTTCCTTCTAAAAATAGGCTAAAGCAAATACAAGCTGGTTGGTTGGAGAGAATAGATACTCTCCAAAAATTGAGCTCCACTTGTGAATCCCTGATGGAAAAGAAAAAGAAAAGTACAATATTTTTAAAAGTTCTTGATATTATAAAGGAATTAGAAGGTCCCCTCTTAATAAAAGACTCTGTGTTGTTAAGTAAGAATCAAGTGGAAACAAAACTTGGTGTACTAAGGGCCATATGGGGAACATAATTCGATGATATGGGAAACATAATTCAATGATATGGAAAATTTCTAGAAGATTAGCTCCGACGATAATTGGTCAATTTCATGAATGACAATGAAGATCGATCATCCATAATGCATCAACAACGAGACACATTGAACATCATTAAGGATGAGTTATTCAGAATCAAGGTAGAACACGAGATAACTATGGTGTCGTTACGTGACTATACTCAAGAGTGGTTGAGCAATGCGTTAAAAGCTATGTTACATGGGGATGCGTCCCCACCGGAAAAACCCTTCGTCCCCTGTGTTCCGACGTTCCGGGGACTTAAGAACACCTTGGGAACATTCCTAAAACAATGGGAACGCCATCCAGGATGCAGGGACTTCCATGGCGTTCCCAATCCATCCCTCACAAAATTCTAGAATGGGTAGGGTAAGAGCTTCTCCTACAAACTGGTTGCGGGCTTCATTGCGAGATTCTCTGATAGTCTGGTCGCGATTTTATGCTACAGACTGGTCACGTGCTTCTTCTATGGCACTAATGTACATGATTCTCATAGTTGTTGCTCAACCCATCACTGTTGCTAAACGCATGATTGTTGCTAAACCTGCGACCTCTGTTCGTCGTCGACGATCATTGCTGACAATCACGTTGAAGTCAGATGAATCACATCGATCTTTGAAACCATAACCAGATTCTTGGCAACCATCGCATATGTATTCCAATTAGAGATGCATGAAACTCCGAGTATTTCAATGTTTTAATTTATATATATTATTTACCATTCATGTATTAAGGTATACGGGTTCAGATATGGCCGAGCACAACTGCGTTTACAAGAAGTGTTTTGATAAATTAAACAAATAAATATCATGTACATAAACTTATTAAAACTATGCTCTTAAAATTATCATATATTAAATAAAAAATAAATATCATATACTTATTAAAACTAACATATTAAATAAAAACTAAATATAATTTTAAAACTAAATTTAATTTTTATCATATACATAAATTATATTATTAGCATTAAATCCATATAAATTATGTATATATTATATTTATAGTTTTAATTAAAATTGTTATATGTATATTTATATTTACATGTATGTAGAATATATATAGAGAGATAGTTGTCTCCAACTTGTCGTACCTTAGAAATTTGGGGGTGTGTTCTAGTCATCCCGAAAACTCGTACGTCTGTCTTAGTCCCCAAAGCCACTGCAACATAGGTTTAGCAATCGTTAACCCCCACTATGATCTTGAAGATCGAAAAAACTACTATGAGGATTCCATTGAACATGCTCCTTCTTATATAAAGAATGCAAAAGAGTCACAAATAATTCTACCTTGCTTCCATTTTTGTTATCTCTTCTTGATATATGGTCCATGGGAGCCCCATCCCAACCACATTTCCTATTTTTCGTTAAATATCACGAATGTTGTGTAGTACTAAGTTGTGGCACACATTTTATTTGATATTGAACACTTAGTTTGGATTTTTTTTTGTTAAATCCCACCGAGAGCTACCCTAGGGGCTCATAAATTTTGTGGTTTCAGACTTCTATTTAAGCATGAAATATTGAGAATGAATTTCCTTTACACCCCTATAATATGAATGTGGCTAAATCATTTAAAGTTCTTTAAAATAATCATTTTTGTTGCTCTTTGTCTTGTATGTTTTGCTTCATATAAATTGTTGTGTCTTGCCATGATATAGGATGAATATGATACAATGTTTTGGAGTGTTTTTTTTCTTATAATTTAAAATTCTTTGCTTTTTCAATCTGTTATTTGTCTATTCCACTCTACTATCATGCATTAGTGTGATAGATGATAAAACCATTGTTTATAAACTGAGACATAATTATAATTATTATCAAAGTGAAAAATAAAAGATTACAACTTCTTTAAAAAGGTAGAAGGTATTTTGAATTCCAATAAAAAAAAATAACATAATTATTAAAAAAAAATAACATAATTATTATCAGAGTGAGCAATAAAAGATCACAACCTCTTTAAAAACGTAGAAGGTATCCAATAAAAAAAAATAACATAATTATTATCAGAGTGAGAAATAAAAGATCACAACCTCTTTAAAAACGTAGAAGGTATTTTTGAATTCCCATAAAAATAACCTTTGAGGTTGTCTCTTGTCCTTAACAAGAAAGTAGATGAACAACTGCACTCATTCCAGAGCTGTTGGAGCGTCTGGCGGTGAATTTGGAGGGCTTGTGCTAAATTTCGGAGGTCGTCAACCTCTTGCTCAAGCTGTGAGAGAAGCATCTTAGAATTAACTCGCCCTTGCTACGCCATGAGGCTAAGAGCAACAATGGAGCATTGAGCCAACAATATGAGGGGACTACAAACAATGGAATAATGGAATAACAGCAGTGAGTTGCAGGCACTTGGCGAAATATCAGAAAAAATTGTAGAATGCGAGCCAAATATCCCAAGCTACACACGAGAGACTGAGGCCATAACGGCCCATCCCATCTTGCCCATTCACTGCGATGATTACAAATACGATCGATCCCATCCATGGCTGGCGTGACAATCCCACATCCGGCCGAGAGCAAGCGTGAGAGTTTAAACATAGAGTCTGGACAAGAGCGGTTAATGAGAGGTGACAAGAGACTGTTGAGAATTGGAAGAATTAATCTAAAACAGAAAACCAGTTTGTATTACATTACAAATAAACTCAGATACAATACGTACATAAATAGTTGGAGTGAGATCCAACTTATTCCACTTATTATGGGAGAGGTTGAGGGAATATCTCAACCTCCTCCTGCTACCCCCAACATAATCCCTAAACTCTAGGAATCCCTAATGAGTCATTATTATCTAACTGCCCCCCTTAATGACTACATTACACAACATAACAAAAGGTTACAACAC
>JZKD02S0646751.1:0-15604 GCA_000966675.3 Picea glauca | reverse complement strand
GGGACAAAGCACATGAGGATAAAGGAGAACACACTAAGTTTCTTAATTTGTGGTTGGGACCTTTTTTAATTGCAGAAAAATTGGGTCCTAGCTCCTTTCGTTTGCAAAACTTGGAGGGACAACCCCCCTGTAAATTTTCTTTGCTGTTTATTTTTTGTTTGGTTATTATTGTTGCTTTATTTTCTTTTTATTTTTGAAAAGTTATTTCTAAATCACAATCCATTATTGAAGGGAATTTTTCATAATCAAATTTATCACTGACGACATTCCGAAACAGTTCAATCCCTTTGATATTAAGGTTCAACTTAGATGATTTTAAAATAGTCATTCTATAAGTCTTTTCCAGAATATTGTTCCTGGAATTTTGTCAAGATATTGGGGAAGTACGATCACCTTTAAAAATTTTACACCATCCCAGCTGTAATGAGATCAAATCAAAGCACTTCCCCATCCTTGAGATGATTTCTTGATTGAAATCTAAATGTCTGAACCATGATAAAAAATATTAGTTCTAAAAGAACAAAAAGTGATATTAATGATCGATCATATATCTTCTTGGCTATCAAATCTCTAGTATCTCCCCTATTGGAGGCAAGCCAAAGGCCAAAGCAGAAAATAAATACAATTTTGGGAAAGAAATCATGCACGAGGAAAGCTACAGCTGGAAGAAAGAACAACACGCACGCATGCAGAAGAATACCTAACGACGACAGGGTTAGGTTTTTGGCAATGCATTGTAATGGATGAAGAGCCAGAAACATATAAATATAGATACTTAGGTATCATAGAGGGTTCGTTGTTTTTGTTATTATTGTTCAGAGGTTATAGAGATAAGTCGGTATTGTAGGAAGCACTACTATAGCAAACCGATATGTAATATTTTGCGGTAAGATCTATTTTGTATAAGTTTTTGAGATAGAGGAGACGAGGGAGGGTAGACCTTGAGGGTTAGATCGTAGGCTGAGGAGCTCAGTGTGATCTATTCCACATCATATAGATCTTACCCAACTGGAATATTTGTAAGCGTGTGACGTTGTAGATACAAAACTATCATAATAAAAGAGCTAAGAGACGAATCTTTGTGGACATAGCCTAGGAGGGGGTGAACCATGGTAACATATGTGTTGTGTGATGAATGCATGCACATATTTATCATCTTTTCAGTAGTTACTTTTTATTCTTAATGAATGAATTGTTACATTTCTTGTTAAATATTGTTGCGATATTGAGGGAATGAGATGTTGGATTTATTTCATAGTCGTGAATAACAATATGTTGCATTTACAAGTTATAATAATGGTTCAATGGTTAGATCACATATCTCATACTCAATCCTAGGCTGTGAACACATGATTCTTACAACCACCCATTAAATCTATCTCGGGTGAGACTGCACAGCGCATTATGTGTGTTGTGTTGCCTTTTGGTTTACTAGGAGGGTCGATAGTTTTAGAGGCTTTATTGGAAACCTGAATAGAAATGAACCTTGGGTCAATAAATGTAGTCAATGTGTAGAAGAAGAAGTAACCAACAAATGGTTCTATTTTCGTTGGTAGGAACATGAGAGGATTGAGTAGATGGAATAAGTTGAAATTTTTTCGGAGGCAAGAAAATATTAGGGCATAGAGAAATGAGCCATTAAAAGGGGATGTTGAGACTGTGGAATCCCAAAAAATATGAGATTGAAAGTTGGTTAAGAAAAAAAGATCTAGATTTTTCACATAAAGACAATAGAAACCCTAGACTAACACCTCACAAATATCTTGAGAAATACATTTTTACTGATTTACACGAAGTCATTTTTTGCGATTTTCCACATTTATTGTAGGAGTGGATACTAAGGTTGAAGGATAACCATGCAACTAACCGGATTCGACATCTAGATTGGACCCCAGTACAGATTGAGCAGTTACAGCAGGTGAACAACAAATTTACCAGTGCAGTATATTTTCGGCTTGACAGTATTGTGGCAGGATTTATAACTGAGTTTGCAGTCGACACAATGAAGTCATACTGTGCAGCGGAGCAATATTTTCTATGCAAACCTAGATAAAGGTACATTTAATCCCTGTATACTTCTATTAAGATATTGTTATATAACAAAGGTGTAATGAAAATGGAATCAGATAGTTAAACTTCCCTATGTGCATGGGGGAAGGGGGGAAGCACTCACAAGAAGAGGAAAAATGGAAGGAGGAAAGGATAAAGGAAAGAAGGAGGAACCCTTGGACCCAATCATGATGGACGACGACCAGATCAAGCATATCATGGTGACAATTGGAAAGACGCGTAGCGGAGTACCCTACCAATACAAGGTGAATACTAAGAATATATTTGTATCCACAAGGAAAGGCTTGACGAGTGATGAGGAAGAGGTAGAGGATATTCGGGTTGTAGAGCAGGTTGAGGAAATCCTGCATGCAACATATGAGAGGAAGATAAGAGGTCCAAGAGGAGGAAGAGAAGGTAGCAATCCTATCCATATTAATGTCAGTGTGGAACCCATAAACCCATGTGCGACTAATACACCAAAGAGAACACCATTGTTTAGAAAACCAAAGTTTAGAACAATAACTAGAGGATCCAGTTTAGGTAGCACTAGTCAAGTATCTACACTGCGCAGAGGTAGTAGTTCAACATTTAGAATGGAAGGACACAATCCCACCATTAGATTACCAGAATTTCGAGGAGAAGCAGTAGAATACCCTGAGAAACATTTGTTTATTTATGCAAAGATCTGGGAAGAGAAAGCATATCACCGATGAAGATACCAAACTGGAATAGCTAGCGATTATGCTAAGAGACTGCACACTAGACTGGTACATGAGTTTAGATGCAAACAGTTCCCCTGGGATGACAACGACATTGGAAAACATTAAGAAGTTATTGATTAATGAGTTCCAGAAGCTGAGTTCAGAGGATCAGTACATGAACGAGATGATAAAAATATGACAGAAACCAGGAGAATCTGTATGGGAGATTGACCAGAGATTCAAGCAACTGAAGGGGAAGTTGAAGTATCTCATGACCGAGATGCAGCATAGACACTTATTTGTCAATTCACTGTTACCACACTTAAATTATCCACTACGACAACAGAAGATTCAGACACAGGCAGAGGCTCTACAGGTAGCCTTGCAACTGGAAGAAAACTAGTACCAATAGACAAACCAAGCTATCGAAGAGATGAACGAGGATTCAAAGAACTTAATGTTTCAGTTGAACCAGAATAAGAACAAGGAAAAACGAGAAGTTGTTTAGTGTACCACATGTAGGATGGAAGGACACCACAAGAATGAATGTCCAACATTCACACAATATATGGTAGTAGGGATGCCAAATCCATTACCAACAAGAGGACTAGGGTACGAAATATGAAAAAACTTGGGTCATGATCCTTATCACTACATGATGATGCAGAAATACCAGACAGTACCAAAGAGTTCATATTGCACCTTTTACAAGTCAGTAGGCCACGATGACAAAGATTGTAGAACTATGGAGTTGATGCAAGAAAGGACATTAGACACATATAGATTGCAAGAAGAAATGATGATTGGGAAAGTTGCACCAAAGTTTAATCAAGTTCCAACTCCATACAACATTGTGTAGTAGTAGTACAATACTGCACAACAACCATACAATAACGCACAACCGCAGTATAACACGACACAACCTTAGTACAATACGACACAATACAATCATGTGCCTTAGTATAATGTGCCCAGAGGAGATCGATCAAGCTACAAAGGTAGAGGATGTGCAAGAGGAGGTTTCAGATGAGGTAGAGGACCAGTGGTATGTCATAATTGTCAACAACCAGGACATTATGCAAGAGAATGTACGCTTCCACCAACAACTTTTCTGTACTTTCGCACATTGGACCATGACATAGAGGAGTGTCCAACACTATTAGTAAAGATATAGGAAAAGACGAAACAAAACAACCAGAATGTTTAGTGGATTTCAGCCGAAGCAAGGGATGAAGGATAAAACATCAATATAGCTACTCACGGAGGAGCTAAAACAGGGGATGATGTTGTTCAACAAGAAACAACACAAAATCAATGGGTGAAAAAGAACGTCGAAGCAAGGAAGTAGTTTGACACATAGAAGGAAAAAGAGATATTTAAGAAATCCCGACAAGAATTCCAGAAGGAAGATATTGCGATGACTTCAACTACATAGAAAAGTAAGGAAGCATCGGAGTACGAGATGCCTCCATTATTGGATCATACCAACAAAACGCAACCCAGGGGACAAGTAAGTATAATCAAAGTCTTTTTTCAATCATGTGTAAAAGTATTAAATGATCCATCATCTGTGAAAATATTGAAAAACATACTAGAAAAATGTAGTATCGAGACAGAAGGAAACCTAGAACCAAAAATTGTTAATCACCTACATACAAGGAGAAGAACTAGTAGGGAGTTCAGACTGAATGCCAACATCGGGGAGTTCAATATGGGAGACATCATACTAGATCTAGGATATGAAGTTAATGTATTACCAAAGAAGACATGGAAATGCATGGGAGAGACAACATTAGGATATTCACCTATTCAATTGAAACTAGCAAAACAACATAGAATCCTACCAATCGGTAGACTGAAAGGAGTGACATTCGACCTAGATGGAGTGCGCACTAAAGAAAATTTTGAAGTCATTGAAATAGTGGAAAAAACAACACCATACCCAACGTTGCTTGGTCTAGACTAGGTGTTTGACAACCAGGCCATAATCAACATGAAGACCAAGAAAATGACATTTGAATCAGGAGAATATAGGGTCATCGCGCCATTAGATCCATCGGAAGTGGAGAGGTTCATAGAACCCACTTGTTTGGACTTGGAAAAATCAGCCAGTTGTACAAAACAACTGCATGGGATGAGGACTACGTAAACCCAACTGGAGATGGGATACTCAATTGGCAGAGAATTACTTCATGTGCAACAGATTCAAATACCGGTTTAGAGAACTGGCAACAAAGGCTACACGAAGTATCCACAAGAAGATGTGCACAAATAGATCGCACAGTAAGATGGGTGGGCACAGAGATAAGGGAACCACCCAGTTTACTTGGGATAAACGATTTGGAAACATTCTTGACACAGTGCAAAGATGTAGTGTTAGAGAGTCAGAGACTGTTAGCACTTGACCTAACACTTAAGGCCACGCCTACAAGATGGTGGGGAACACACAAAGAGACAATCACAGATTGGTACCAATGTAAGTGGTTACTATGCATAAGGTTTGGCGCAGAACAAAAAAATAACAAACAACAGAAGTATGATGGAAAAGGGGCACCAGCGGAACACTTGGAGGAGTGTAGAACGTTGTGGAAAAATACACCTCCAGAGGAATAGCCTCATCATTTTATACACACCCTAGAGGGAATACCAACGAACTGGTATACAAACCAAGAATTATGCAAAGGAACTATGACCTGGATGACATTGCAACATAATTTCACAGTCACTTTCTCATTTGAGCATGAGAACCCCAATATAGATATCGCTCTTAAACACATAAGAGGAGTGATATTCATCAAAGAACTAGAAGTAGAACTTATCACAAAGGAACAACAGTGGATCAAACAGACAGTTAAGGAATTGATGTCATGTTACCATGTACAAGAGAAAGCACCAGATGAAGATGATATGTGCGACATTCAGATTGAAGAAGTAGAAGGTGAAAGAGATGTGGAAGTTCCACCCATAGAATCAGAAGTCATTTCTGCATCGATCAAAGTAAAGAAATTCGACATTGGGACAGTCAAGCATCCCAAAATGGCTAGCATTGGAGATTACTAGGATGAGAAAACAATGGAAAGAATAACATATTTATTGCACGAATAGAGTGACTTGTTTCCCACAACATTTACATAGATGAAGGGTATAGTTGGAGAATTAGGAGAGATGAAGATACCACTCAGACCTGAAGTGATATTGACCAGACAATGACCATATATAATGAACCCAATATATAAGCATAAATTCAAGGATGAGATCGATAGGATGCTCGAAGCCGACATCATAGAACCGGTCGAAGAATCAAAATGGATAAGATCGATGGTAGTACATGACAAGAAACAAGGAGGGATAATAATATGTGTCGACTTGAGGAAGTTTAACGATGCATGTCTACATGACCCATTCCCTACACCTTTCATGGATGAAGTGTTAGAGAACGTAGGATGACATGAAGCTAATTTGTTCACTGATGGGTTCTCAGGCTACCATTAGATCAAGATAGCATAAGAAGACAGATACAAGACCATGTTTGCAACATAATGGGGATCTCACCAATACATGGTCATGTCGTTTGGAATGAATAATGCACCAACAATATTTTACAGAGTAGTCATTGTTGCGTTTAAGGAATTCATCCACCATTTTCTCAAAGTAAACTTGGATGATTGGAAAGTCTATAGTTTGTTGAAAGACCATGTAGAAGTCTTACGGCTAACGTTATAAAGATGCAAACAGTGTCAGATATCACTAAACATAAAGAAATGCATATTTGGAACACCATTTGGGATACTATTGGGCCATATCGTATGCAAACATGGTTTATTAGTATATCCTGCAAAGATCGCAGTAATTGATAACTTACCACCACCAAAAACCGTCTATCAGTTAAGAGCGACGTAGGGACACATAGGTTACTACAAGAAATTTATCAAAGGATATGCACAGATTACTACATCGATGGAAAAGATGTTAAGAAAGGATACAAAGTTTCATTGGAATGACGAGTGTCAACATGGTCTGGATACCCTGAAGGAAACGATGGTCACCGCATTGATATTAGTATTTCTAGATTGGGAGAAGACATTCCACATGCATGTAGATGCATCAACCATAACACTTGGAGCAATCTTGGCGCAGCCAGGAGCGGGAGACTTGGATCACCCGGTAGAATTTGTAAGAAGAAATCTATCAAACTCAGAGAAAAACTATAACATGACAAAAAGGGAAGGCCTAGCTATGGTCTATGCATTACAAAAGTTCAGAAACTACTTATTGGGAAAACATTTCAAGATGTTCACAGATCACTCAGCCCTGAAATACCCAGTCAACAAGCCAGTGTTGGGGGGGGATAATCTGTCACTAGTTGTTACTATTCCAAGAATTTGACTATGAAGTAATAATCAAGCCAGGAAAATTGAATGCAAGACTTGACCACTTATCAAGGGTCACAAAGGGAGAAGAACCCATGAATTTAGAAGACAAATTTTTAGATGCACAGTTATTCTTAGTCCAGATCGCTGATGAATACTTCGTAGATATAATTCAGTACTTGAGCATAAGTACTACACCGTAAGAATATAGCACTGCACAGAAGAAACAACTGGTAGTCTGCACTGCTGACTATCAACTAATTGCAGGACACCTATACAAAATGGGCGCAGATAACATCTTGCGAAGGTACGTGTTAGAACACAAAAGACCCAGAGATTTAGCAGAAGCCCATGAGGGAATAGCAGGATGGAATTATGTAGGTAAATCTGTTGCATAGAAGGTATTGCATGTAGCACTATGGTGGTCAACGATTCACAGAGACTTGAAGGAGTACTGTTAAAGATGCGATGTCTGTCAAAGGGTAGGAAAACCCAACAGAAGGGACGAGATTCCATTACAACAACAAGTAACATTGCAGGCATTCAACAAGTGGGAAATAGACTTTTTAGGACCAATAAAACCACTAGCAAAAAGAATAGGAGCTAGGTACATTATCATCGTGACGAAGTACCTAACAAGATGGGCGGAGGCCGCCCTAGTGAAGGATTGCAATGCAGAAACAACAACACACTTTTTACTTGATCAAGTCATCACTCAATTTGGGTGCCCAATAATTTTGATGAGCGACCAAGGCATGCACTTCATAAACAACACCATCAACGCTATGACTAAAGAGTTTGAAGTCCATCATCACAAGAGCACACCATATCATCCACAGGAAAATGACATAGTGGAAGCATTTAACAAAATCTTGGAGAACACGCTGACGAAGATCTGTAACGTCAAAAGGGACAACCAGGACCTCAAAGTACCAACAATATTATGGGCCTACAGGACTACATGCAAAAATTTGACAATGCACACACAATTTAAACTGGTGTATGGCAAAGAAGCAGTGGTACCATTAGAATATTTAGTACCAAGTTTACGCATAGCAACAATTATGCATATGAAAAAATGAGGTGCAGTATATGAGAGACTAAATTAGTTAATGACTATGGAGGAAGATAAGATCTTATCAGGATTCCACCAACAAGTTCAGAAATAAAGAGATAAAGCTTGGCATGATAGACACATCAAGAAGAAAACTTTCAAGGAAGGAGATCTAGTATTGATGTATGAAAACATATTGCTTCAACACCTAGGAAAGCTAAGAATGCATTGACTAGGACCATATGAAGTACAATATGTCATAGATGGTGGATTTGTAGAGTTAAAAGAATTATCAGGCACATAACTCAGAGGGATGATCAACAAGAGCTGACTGAAGTTGTACAAGGACAGTCGACCACCCATCGCGTAGTAAAAATAAAAATAAAAATTGTTGTTGAAATTACTACCAACAAAGGTGAACCACGCCGAAAGAAATAAAATGCACGCATACTTAGTGAGGATAAGGAAAATGACTACATCAAAAGGGAAAAAAGCGGGAAAAGGAAAGTCGAAAAAAGTAGAACGACATGACGACAGTAGGTGGAAGTTAAGGATGGAAAGGACCGATGAGATGCCACATTAATCGTGTCAATTGGAGATGGCAAGGCAGAGTAATGGAAAGTACAAAACCACCAGAGGTGCATTGAACCCATAATTAAGGTGCATCAAACCCATAATGAAGGAATCGACATTGACAAGCTTCATGTGAAACCCATACAACACATGGACATGGGAGAAAGTAGTCTATTCGCAAAAAAATAGAAGACAGAGAGCGATAGAGGTCGAAAAGAAAAAAGAGAATTCACAGAGGTAATAGAGACCATTCGAACCCAACAAATTTTTGATATTCCACGCCATGGCACCACCCAAGAAAAAAGAAGCAAGCCAGAGTGCCAAACCAACCAGAGTTAAAACCAGGTCATGGGGACAGATGGAGGAAGGTGAACAATAGTCGTCGAAGATCGTCAATGTCGACAAAATCCCATCTTCAGACACAAAACTGGTGAACCCCACACTGATAGTGGAGGAAACCCTACAACCAACACTAAAGGACATAGACATATATATAATGAAAAAGGTATAGGAGAAACTAAACTAGGACACAAAAACCCTGAAGGAGGTGCAACCATAGAGCACCTAAGCAGCTTCGAAAGTCAATGGAACGACACCAAATCTAAAAGCAATAGTTGAGTCAGATGAGTCTCAAATGACCATATCATACGACCCAGTAGAAGGGATGGTATAATATGTCTAAGGTTGGATGGAATGGTATACTGAGGAACAACCAAAAGCCGCTAGAACTTCAAGCCATCTGCCACCACTGAAGAAATACAAGATACAGATACCTAGGTCACCTCACAAGAAACTTGCAGTAGAAATCATTCTACCTTGTATCCCAGATGGGGTACAGGTAGGACCAAACCTGCTGGGCTATATAGGGAAGCTCAAATACTCTCATCACGACGTAGTAGACAAAGACAAGTTTCAAGAACTTGCAAAGAGGGTATACATGGAGATGGTGGGCACAAATTTGTTTGGAGAACCGATTCGTCAACCACTCCAATGGGAAACAAGGTTGGAGAAGACATGAATTTTAGGTCTGTTGGACCTACCACATTTTGGCAGAGATCATCACGCAACCGCATGCATCAAACAGTTGTTAGCAATAACATGTGGAGGGGATACCTGGTTGGACAATCTAGTCTCGATAGACGTAGAGCTTATGGCCAACATAACAGGATTTGCATCTCGGGGCATGGGTCCCGTAGAGTTTATGGATGAAAAATCTAGGGAGAAAACACTAGGAGAAGAGATGAAGAAGAAGTATGGAACAGATAGGGGGACAAGAGGGATCATCATCAAGAGGATCAATGATTCTACAACACAATTGGGCGCAAAAATCTTAGCCTGCACGCTGTTAAGAAAATGATGTAGGGAGGAAGTTCCAGCTGGAGTTGTCACAGTTGCAGCTCAATACGCAGAGTGAACCACGGTGAGCTGAGAACCATACCTCTTGAACTTGTTCCTGAATGACTGCAAGGATGCACAGGATCTAGGCATCGATTTTCACTATTCATGGTTGATCATGCTCATAGCCTTTATGGGCTGGAGTGAACCAAGGTATGTAACTTTTTGTACCAGACCCAAACCAAACAAGGGAAAGAGATACTTACTGTTAAGGGCTACATCGAATGCTAGTCACAAAATTATGAACGAGTCCATCTTTGAAGGATACCTACATGACCTACATGAAGCCATCTCCAAAATGTGGAGAATAACACCAGAGGTTTTCACACGATATGGGGACATCACCAACTTTAGGGCTACAAGACATACAATGTGGATACAGGTGTGCAAGGATCCCGATAAGAAGTGGCTACATATGCGCTACTACATCACAGAGGGAGACATCGACTTGGTAATCAATGACTAGGAAGATGAATGGAGGATTCCAGCCATGACCCAAAAATTTCCAGAAAGAATAGAAAAACAAGAGGCAGGGCAGGGAGAAACCCAACCTAATGAAATCCAAGTGCCCAATAAATGAAAGATGAGCCAGACAAAAACCACACATACAAAGGAAGGCACAACGAAGATAGGGGCCCAGAAGGGGAAAAAGGAGAATACATAGCTGACCAAAGAGGAGCAAAAATAGGATGAGGGAGCGTAGGAGACTGCCCCAAATCCCAACTCATAGGAACCAGGGGGAACTAAGAGGCCAACCATGTATAAAGGAGGAGCGCGCAAGAAAAAAAAGGCCCAAATAACACCTCCAAAGTATACGATCACGGATTATGATCTGGAAATGATAGACCGAATGGTCCAGGATTGTCTATCCGAGGACTTCAACCTGCACACCACAGGGATAGGATTCAATAGGAATTGGCAGAGATCCGACAACTCCTCATGAAAATCAGGGAAGTATAGACAACAAGCAACAAAAGGGGACCAGAACCATTAGCACCACAGATAGCGGAAAGAGTGGAAGAAGAAGAAAGATATATAGTCCACTCATTACCGCACCCAGATGAAACATTCCACACCACACCCAGTATGTTGTGCATGGACGAGATCGTGCGATAAACACCCTTGAAGGACTTAGAACAAATCCAACTGGGGATGATAGGGATGTCGACCAGGGAACTCCATAAGTTACAGGTTAGCATAAACCATGAGGTATAGTCTCGCGCACACAAAGACTTAGTTGAATTGCAGCAAGCAACAAAGAAGTGGGACACACTGGAAATAGTCTATGAGCAGGATAAATCTGAGACCCAAGAGGAAAGAGAGTGCATAAAAGGATTGGAGCAGAAAGTGGAAGGAAATTACGAGAAGATTCCACAGGCCACACAGAAAGAGGAAATCAGAGCAATAGAAAATATTGATCATATTGCGTAGGCAATTGATCAATATCAGAAGGAGATCAATAATCTCCAAGAATAACTCATACCAATCACTCCACTAGCAGTGAAGGAGAAAAGGAAAAAGGAAGCAACAACGCAATTGAAGGAAATAGAGAAACATGTCAGCACAACAACTGACTTGTTCGAAAAAGCAGCACAACTGTGGACTAAGTTAGAGGAGGATCAACAGGTCCAAAAGTGGGACAAGGAAGAAGAGAGAATCAATGCAGTGATCCAGGAATTCACGTAGAAGAAGAAGACAATGCTAATTACAGAACACGTCAAAGGGGCGCAGGACATGAAGAAATTGCAGGCAGAGCTCACCACCGTGCAAACACAGAAACATGAGCGACAGGCTCAAATGGAACCATTGCAAGAGTGGCTAGTAGAAGTCTTGGCACAAGCAGAGGAAGACAAGGCACATATAGCACAAACCAAGTAGAGTGCATGGAACTGATCAATGATGAGATCGTAGTCCAAGAAATGGACACACTCAAGGAGAATACTACGCAGGCGCAGACATATGAAACATAACTGAAGGAAAATTTATAGGAGATCACCAAGGAGATTGAGGGAGCACAAAAAGGTTAGGTAGCTTAGGAAGAGCCACATGTTAGTGTTTTGGGACTGTTGGAGGTAGGCCAAAGGCCAAATTAGAAAAGCAAGACGATTTTGGGAAAGAAAGCATGCACGAGGAAAGCGACAACTGGAAGGAAGAACAACACGCGCGCATGCAGAAGAATACCTAATGATGGTAGGGTTATGGTTTTGGTAATGAATTATAATGGCTGAAGAGCCAGAAATGTATAAATATATATACTTAGGTATCATAGAGGGTTCGGGGTTTTTGTTATTATTGTTCAGAGGTTATAGAGATAAGTCGGTATTGTAAGAAGCGCTATTATAGCGAACCGATATGTAATATTTTGCAGTATGATCTATTTTATATAAGTTGTTGAGCTAGAGGAGACGAGGGAGGGTATACCTTGAGGGTTAGATAGTAGGATCATGAGTTTGGTGGGATCTAGTCCGCTTCATATAGATATTACCCAACTAGAAGATTTATAAGCGCGTGGCACTGTAGATGCATAGCTATCATAATAAAAGATATGAGAGCCAAATATTTGTGGACATATCCTAGGATGGGGTGAACCATGGTAACATCTGTTTTGTGTGATGAATGCATGCACAAATTTATCATGTTTTCAATAGTTATTTTCTATGCTTAATGAACGAGTTTTTACATTGCATGTTAAATATCGTTATGATATTGAGGGAATAAGTAGTTGGATTTACTGCATAGTCATGAATAACAATATGTTTCATTTACAAGTTATAATAATGGTTCAATGGTTATCTCTCATATCTCATACTCAATCCTAGGCTGTAAATACATGAGTCTTACAACCACCCATTAAAGCTATCTCGGGTGAGACTGCGCAACGCATTTTGTGTGTTGTGTTTCCTTTTGGTTTACTAGGAGAGCAGATAGTTTTAGAGGCTTTGTTGGAAACCCAAATAGACATGAAACCTGGGTCAATAAACTCAGACAATGTGTAGAAGAAGAAGTAACCAACATCCCTGCTCTCTCATTATCATGAAATCTCAAAATTCTATCCTTATAAAAGACTAAGGAGTTGGAAACGCTTCAATGTGTGGGAAATGTGTGTAAACCCATCGAGGTAATGAAAAGGCCTGCTGGCAGTGGGTAAATGCACACATGATACCAAGAAAACTCTGTCAGGGTTCTGAACAGGCCCGTTGGTAGTGAAGCAATGTTGGGTTCGAGATCTGTCAGGTATGTTTTTAAGTTGATCATATATCAAAATTTTTATATCATGGATAGACAACTTTTGGATGGGATTAAAGTACTTGAATGGGTTAAATGACATCCCCGTCAAGGCTATGAATGCCTACTGGAAGCAGTGGCCCTATCAACGGTATTGAAGTTACCTTTATTAAAATCGTCGCCTTTTGATCAAAACTAACTTTCAGGTTATAATTATTTGTTAGAGCACTCTTTGCGAGTATGACTGTATTAATTTTTATGAGCTAATCTTAATAATTTTTAATCTGCTTCGAAGTTGTTTTAAGTGATTTTTGAATATTTCTTTTCCCTGATATAAAGTTTTAATGATGCAGAGATAACTGATTTTTACAGTGAGTCACCATTGTTGGCATCCAAATATTCATATCGCTTCATCGATCTTTGAAACACAAACATGACAAAGGAAATTTTTATCAGCTGCCTATTTTTTGTTTACGAAGAGTTTAATTATGGATTTTTGAGTAATTTATTGGTTGATCATTTTTTTTGAGCTTTATTTTATTGATAAATGACTCATTTACCCATTTCAATTTCATGACTGTCAAGCATGAAATTGAAATCTTCTTGTAAAAACACATTAAATGAACTCTAAAGGTTTTTCTTCTTGTAAAACCAAGCAAGCCTTTGAAACACCTAAAATCGAAAAACATGTAAGCTTGGTGAGTATATGGTTATGTGAAAATTTTACAACATAAGGATAGAACCCAATCATAATCGATTTATGTTATGCTTAAATCAATTTTGAAAGTATTGATTATTACATTACCCTTTGTGATTTTGGTTCTAAATTTATGACATTACCATATGATCTGAATGCTTCTTTAAATTGCTATGTCACGATCTAATCAATGTATTACCTAGCTAGTGACCGTGCTCTGAAACCATTACCTCTTTGTCCTGTTCACCAGAGATTACATTAATTTCATCGTTTGGATGGTCTATCGTAACTAGAGAGTAGGTTCTTAGCATGTGAGGTGGTTTTCAAGTGTTTTGTCCTCTGGTTCAGGGAGTTTAATCAATGTTTAGGTTGGAAGTCATGGTAGCATCCTACCGAGATCTTAGTTTTTGGGTCACCTTTGACCATGAAAACTATATCATTTTTTTGAGTTGGCTCGAGTGTAGACCCCTCCATTCTGCATCTTTTGGTATATCGTGCACAAGCTAATGGATCTTGTAGTTAGGGTGGAGATGAATGGCTCACGGGCTCTTCTTTCTCATGAAAATGTTGTAGATGACCTCGTCCTTTTTGGCTGGGTTAAATTTTTATAGTCATTTGAGGGTTTTAATATGGAATTCGCACATGCCTTTTCCAATACTTTTGACGGTGCAAAAGCCAAAGTAGGTGACCTGCAGTTGCAAGTAAATGAAGAATCCATAGCAGAGGCCATGAGTCTGTCGCAGGAATGGGACTGCTAGTTCAAAAAATTGAATATAGAGGGTATCCCATGGAATTTATTGATGGAATCCATAAAATCATGCTATAACATAAAAGGTAGGACCATCCAGTTGTTCAAAACTTGTTGTCATGGCTTGTTGTTGATAATTAAACAATTCATCACCTGTGAGGGACATTATGGACTGGTGTTTTTATTTCATGTGCATCTATTGATGGTCTTCCTAGGTTTTAAGTTAAACTTGTCATTTTGTTTGCTTAACACTCCAGAAAATGTCCAAGTTCTACCAAAGACAAAACCCTAACTCTGAGTCTATTATTTTCCACCATGGTTTAATTCGGGTTCTAGTTAATACCCAATTGTTAAATATATGAGATAGTTGGAAAATTTTTCTTGTTAGGAATGGTTTTGTCTTATTTCCATCTAAACCTATCAATAGTTTACCTCTGTGTGTTTATGAGCCTACCGGTACAAGCATATCATCGCACTCTTTGCAAAGTTTTCGAGTTGAAATACAGGTCTCGAAAGACCCTATATTACCTCCTGATACCCCTACTGAGTCTCGATCGATAGTTGAGGTCACCTCCAAGAAGCACGAATTCATTCCAAAGAAATCCTTGGAGGACATTCTAATTCATTTAAAAGATAATATATCGGTCGCCCATGATCATGTATAGAACATGGTTTGTGTAACATCCCGCTCTGGCGCACATGCCAAACTTATTCTTTGAGGACACTTGCTCGCAAGTGATCTGGATTTATATGATGATAAAACTTTTCTTTCATTATGATGCATTGAGT
>JZKD02S0646718.1:0-15605 GCA_000966675.3 Picea glauca | reverse complement strand
TGGTAACATCCTCATAAATTATCTCAAACTGATCAATAAAGTTTTCGAAAGCCTCCACATGCCTCACCACTGTAACATGATCCTCTCCAGAAAAATGGGGAAAGTACTTAAAGAAATCAGGAGGATAAGGATGAAGATGATATGGAAGCTTTAAAGGTTTAAACAACCTGTCTCTGATTCTAGTTTGAAAATTAGTGGGTTGAATATGAGGCTTATCACACTGATGGCAAGGCTCAACAGTAACAACAGGATGTGATGAGATTTGAGGAGGTTGTGGATCAGTTTCAACCTCCCCAGGGCTGCAAGGGTGATTGAGTTCATGAGGGGTTTCAATATGAAGCTCATCTTTATGAGTAGGTTGAGCTGAGGATATAATATCAACATCTACAACACAGGCAGTATGCAGGTCATCTTCTTCCAAGGATGTATATATAAAGGAAGGTTGGTGATCGACCGAATAAACAAAACACAATATGATCCTCTTTATATGTGAAGGGAAAAACAAAAATGAGCTGATAAAGAATAACAAAAGTTCATGAAGAAAGCTCATAAGATGATACCTAGTCATTCCCTTCATCTTTCTGTCAGTAGGATCCTCCCTAGTGGAGTCTTTGATTGTGGAGTTGCCAGGTAGATGATTACAGTCAATTTTCTGTATCCCTCTCTTGTCTACCATCAAGAGTTGGATCTATGTCGTTCTTCCCAGGGAGCTCTTCTGTTGATAGGACAAGTCTAATATAAGTAAAGGAAGATTCCCCATTGTGGAATCATATCCTTAATGTGAGTTTGGAAATTTCAGCAAGTACACTTCTTTGGGAAAAGTGTGCACCTCTCTTGAGCGCTAGAGTTCTAGGGTTTGAGCACCCTCTTGTGTGCTAGGGTTTATCTTGGTGGTGAAGGTCTTTCTCTTGAGAAATATAGCAAAGGATTTGGCTGGGTTTTCTTCCCTTGTTGAGAAGGGTTTCCCAAGATACTTCTTGTGTTCTTGTGCATGGTGATTCTTCTTGTGATCTTGGTTGTTGCAACATTCTTGTTTATGGTTAAGACAAATGCTAAAATGGAATGAACTACATGCTTAATCTAGCTTATTAAAAAATCAACATGGTATCAGAGCATAGGTCTTGAAGATCCCATTGCACAAACATTTTTTCAGCCTTTCTCTCACACATCTGCAGAAACCGTACGACCCTCCTAGGGTTTCCAAAAAATCCGTACGACCTCCTCCTTTGAGAGTTTTCACCACTCAAAACTTGGACGCTGGGGCTAAAAAGGACATAAAAGGGTACGACCTCCTTCAGCGCACCTCCAACAAGTCTCAGATTACATTTCCGGGCATTTCGATTTTTTTGGCTTCAAGGGTTTCTACGGTTTCGCCAAAATTCTACAGAAAATTCTGAATTATATTTCTGCAAACTTCTTGAAGAAGCTCCTCAGCTTACAAGGGCTATCATATTTATCAAGGCTTATTGTTGGCAGTCATAAGCCCAACAAAACCTAAAAGTGCTAGCCTAGCCTAGCTGTTAGGTTTTCTAGCCTAGTTGACAAGGGTTTGTGAAGATGAGCAAAATCATGATGGGAAGCAAGCTCAGTACCAGGAAGACAAGACCTCAAAGAAATGAAGACATCAACATCTCAACACTCTCATGTATGGTTCCTATCAATGACAATACTTGGCTAATTGACAGTGGTGCCTCCAGGCACATGACTGGTCTTAGAAATCATCTAACACATTTTGTTGAGAAAGAGTCACATCTACATGTCATTCTTGGAGATGATGCTAGATATAATGTGAGAGGAGTTGGAACTTCTACTTTCCAACTAGATTCAAATATGCANCATCGATACCAAACAAATGGATCATTTTCTAAATACACAGATGAAATAGTACCTCTTGTAATCTTGGCACTTGTAATCTTATAATATATTTACCATCAAAACTTCCTCATATCGATATTTGGAATGAAGTAGTTCCTTGGTTCCACATTGAAACCTCGATGATATTGATATTGAAGTGTTGAATAATCATGATTCTAGGACTTGGTATTTATTTTCTCTACATTTTCATGATTTCCATTAATTTTGACATCTTCTTTAGGGAGTCTCTTATCGAGAGCATGTAAGATCATGGAATACATAGAATTTTTCAATTCTAATATATTCTTTTCCATATGATCCTGATTTTCATCCATATTATTTTCCATATCTTTCATATTTTCATCCATCTTATTTTCCACCTTTCCAATATGGTTAAAGACTTATTCTGTTTCTTATTCAATCATGGTTTATTTGGTGAAATAAAATTTTGAGGAACCTTTGGGGAAAAGTGAGAAAATAATAATTCTCTATTTTTCCTATTTATCACAAATTTTTAATCATCAAAAATAGGTATTCTAATCCAAATTTATGTCAATTGAAAGTTACGTACATTTCGAGCACTTAATTTGGTGTATGTCTATATGGATGACATTTTTCGTGATCTATCTCTGAAATTTGAACCCTTATGAATATTAAAAAAAATTGTATAGTACTCTAATATGAATTCTTAAAATCTTGAAAAGATGATAGTTTGAACCTTCGCTTATAAATATTTATAAAAAAAATACCAAAATGACTTGCTTAAGACTAATTTCAGGATTAATAAAAATCTCCAACTCCCACAAGATATATGACACAAATTATAATGATTAAAATTCTAAAAAAAAATCCACAGGTAATTCAATATGTCCCCTCAGGATTCTGGAATGTTCAGAGTCTCAATCTTCCCAAAAATGTTTTTATAGAGAAAATAAAAAGATGGTTCATTTGAGACTAATTTCAGGACTAGTCCCAAACCCTAACTTCTAGAAGAGATATAAATGAAAATATAATGAACCAAATCCTAAACTTTTTGCCACCCGTTCTATGTTATATTTCCTAAGTATCCTAAAACTTCCTAGAAAAACAAATTATACAAAAAATCCCAATATGGCTCGTTTAAAACTAATTTTAGTATAATTCAAAAACCTTATCTTCCATAGACTATATCTCTGAAAAATATAATGAACCTAGACTTGAAATTTTTACATCTCTTGAGTAATATTAAAATTTCTCTCTGAATCATCCTTAAAAACAAGTTATATAAAAAATACCAATATGACTTGTTTGAAGAATAAAAACCCTAGGATCAATGCTATGATACTGAATGTTATGAACCAATTCCTTGAGAATGATAATAATTCAATGAATAAAAGTCCACTTAGAGGGGGAAACCTCCTTTTACAATATATTCAATGTATAATATAAGATGAGATGATCATACGACTAGGTATCCTCAACATATATAGGAGACAAAGAGTACAATCATATGAAAGGGTATAATGAAGGGTTCTATCCTACATACAAATATAACAATATAAATTTAATATTTTAAAATCTAGGGATTGCTAATGGGTTTTATATAAGGATTAACACATAGATAATCCATAAATTCACATTTTGGATCACCTTAGTCTTTTGTTATGATATAATGTAGATCTTGTAAGCTTTATAAGTATCACCATATCCAACAACAGAACCCTTGATACTTGAGGGATCCAACTTAGTTCTCTTCTCTTTAAGAACATGATATAAATTTGACAACCAAATACACAAGATGTGATACCTCTTGTTTCACAATAATGAATGTCCCCATTGGCATATTGTCCTTTAATATCCTATGAAGACATGTGTTTGAAACATACACAATCCTATTACAATCCTTCACCCAAATACACATGGAAAAATCCATGTCATGAATCAATGACTTAGTAGTTTCAGTAATACGCATGTTTTTCCTCTCATATACCCCATTATGTTATGGGATGTAGGGTACTATCAAGTCCTTGATCCCTTCTTCCATGTGAAATGAATCAAACTTTGTGGAGGTAAGATCACATATATTATCTAAAGGAAGCACTCTAATCTTGTTGCTTGTTTGATTTTCAACCAAGGATTTGAAATATGTAAACTTACTAAACACTTTATCCTTAGTATTCAAAAAATAAATCTAGGTCTTCCCTAAGGAATCATCCATGAAAGTGACACAATACGTATTATCTTTTTAAAAAAGGAAGAAATCGGTACACACATGTTTGAATCTATTAGAATTAGACTCCCTCTTCATTTATGTTCACTACATCAAAAGGTAGTGTTTCCATGTTTTCCAAGAGAACATCCCTTGGATAGTCCTTCCTTCTATACCTTGAATTCTTATAATCCTTGCATTGGGTTCTTCAAGAAAGAAATTACTCCATAGTGAAAGTGACCATAACTCTTTTGATATAGCTCACACGTCTTGGTACTACTATGCATCACAACACCATGCTTTACTCGATCTACCTACTAACTAATACACTCCTATTGTAGTAGCAACCCTCCCTTCAACCTATTTTTTTTGCATGGAATTATGTTTATTATTATCTAGAAATGGGTGAGATTAATGTGTCTTCTGGTGAAACCTAAAACATTTCACATTACTCAAATCCTTCTTACATTTGTTTGATTCTTCCTTTGTATACTTCTTGTTGAATTTCTTGTTTCTCTTCCTCATATTCCTCATGAGGGATAAATATTCTACATATATTTACTTAGATAAGAAATATTATAAACTTATCATTTCCTGCACAAAGTCATCCCAAAGTTGATCACAAGTATGTAAATTCTTACAAGAATAAACACATAGGTAAAAGGGTTTCCAAGATGAAGCAACGCTTTCAAGGAAATGGACACCAACTCCTCATCCTCCATATTTGCTCCTATGGTATCCCACTAGTATTTACACTATGTGATCATAGCTAGGTTGTTGTCCATTGTATATTTATCACTCATGTTGATGGATGAACATGTTTTCTCAATAGAATCTTCCTATAGACACTCACAATATACTATAATGAAACCAAAATAGCATATATCTCTTTACCAACCTTCTTCTTTATAATGTGAGTGATCAAAGGATCCATCATATGATATCTTTTCCTTGTACTCCTTATTATTTTTAGCTAATAGTTTAAAGTTATTAGGTGCAACAGTATTTTTCCCAACATGATATGAAATATTAACCTTTTTAGTAGCATTTGCAACATGAACTTCCAAGGTGTAAAATTGTAATGATCCTCCTTGTTACGACGCCAAACCTCTTATAACAAGTGCAATTTTTTTTATTTTTTATTTTAAAGTGTGTGCGCGCGTGTACAAGGGAAACAAACACATTCGACTCTATGTCGCCACCCAACGACGATCAAGGAACAAACCACAAAGAACACAATAAGATGACATAAGCAACACAACAAGTAACTGCATGCATTTAATGACGATCAATCGACTATAAGTAAGAGTGACTACCCATCCATCCTACCCTACAATGGTTAGGACCTCCAAGACACATAAGCAACGTTGAAGCCCAGGTTCCCATCAATTTTAACCATTTAAGGTCTCAAGGCTGGCGACTGTTCTGAGGAGCATGGAGGTGTCTACATCCCTCCCAACACAAGCAGACCAAGCAACGAAATTATTACAACCAAGCACAACAATAGTTAAATGAGAAACCACATCTTCTACAGAAGGCGCAATACAAAAGGACTCAGACAACAACCAACTAATATTAATACAAGGCATCATCTATGACTCCACTGTGATTAATTACAGACCATTTACTCCATTTAAATTTCATGAATCGACGAGTACCTTAAACATAAGGTAATCCAATTAATATCAATTCCCTATTATTAAGTCATAAAATCTTATTGTACTTGGTGCAAGGACCTTACAATTGTATGCTATTACTAACAATAAAGATTATAATAACATCACCATGAAATAATACCCATAGTACCTTTTATATCACAATGACTTGCAATAATAACAATCACATTGCATTTATGTGTTAACCTTAATACATAAACTACGATATCATTACCATAAATGATGAACACATTAACATTTACATTACCATGAATATTAGTATTAACATAAAACATTACACTATATTACCTTAGCATTACATTACATTACTTTTCATTACATTCCATCATATTACATTTCATGTTAAAATAACTTTGCAACAAAATATCAGTTACCTTACTTCTTGTATGTTACCCAGAAATAAATTACTATAACATAATAACATTTCATTTTATATTACAATAATATGGCAATAAAGTAACCATAACATTACATTTGAAATTTATCAAACAATAACGTTTACATTTTATTTTGTAATAAAATAACATTACATCTTCATTTTGCAATAACAATATATTATGGTAACTTCACATACACATATTACAATAACAGTATATGCTGACAATAGCCATCCTTGCAATAAAATGACATCACATTACATCTTATCTATCTACACATTCACCTCACCCTTTTACTATTTACAATTGATTACTTTGTTTCCAAATTACATACACTTCCCATTCAAATAATTACTAGAATGAATGGATAATGGATTTTGCCGGATCTTAAATAAATTAGTTTTTTTTTTTTCCAAATAATCTATTATCAAGTGGATAAAATGGTTAGGTAATATTATTTACTTATTTAGTTGGGTCCATAACTCTACCATACACCTGCCCCGAAAATAGAGTCGGTCTAGATTGTCTCATAAAGGAAATTTTGTCGAACTTCAAGGCGTTATTTCCAGCCCAAAAAAAATGAATTCTACCAATCCGCCGACACACTAATCATGTTAAACCCACGATCCCCTCTCTATGCAAGCGTTAAAATCGTGGTGACGGTAAAATTGGACGTAGTCTTGTCGCTAGCTCGGAATTAGTTAAAAAAAAGGCAGACCCCGGCAGGGAGAACGGTATAGGTTCTGCAAGTTGCAACCAGACAATGCATTCACGCTCTGGAAGAGGTAAAATTTATATGATTTTAAAGAAAATGTGCAGGGTGAAGGGTTAAGGATTGCACGCTGCTAGGAGGGGCGATTCTGGGTGATTTATTTTATAGTTGCAGAGGACTATATGACATAACCAACAAAGAGATCGGGTAATAACTGCCTTGAAAGAGTTTGGTTGTGAATCACCTAATATGATTTTGATAATCGATTTAACCAACAACTATGAATGAAGTGGGAAACACTCTTGGAAACATACCAATATGAGAAAGAAATTTATGTCATTAGATGAACCGTGTCTTCATTTAATGAAGATAATATGATCCCTTGCTTTGAGTTTTCGTGATGCATTTTACACATGATGTGTTCATCTTATTTCTAGACCATTGACCCTGTTATGGATTTGAAGAGATGTCCAGAAGTAGTGATGCCAAGATTTGATTTGTTCACCATGGAAAATGTACATGATGGCTTCAAAAGGTTGTGGGTGCACTTTTATATTGTTTAACTTATTTCAGGAGCTGTTTTTCTTCACTATTCTGTCATACCCAAGTCTGATGGGCATACCCAAGTCTGATCGACACAATATGAGTGACAGTGGAAATCATTTTGACTCTATACCATCCTATGGAATATATTTCACATCAGCAGATCACAATCACTCATGCTTGAGGCAAATAAGTTATATAAAATAACTATGAACCTGATAACTAAGCCATGTCTTCAAAGGCAATCTCATAGGGAGAGCTCTCTAGGTCTATTGGTCGCAAAAATGGATCATGTAGATCCTTAGACAGAAGTAGGAGTATGTTGCAGAAAATGTAGAATTTGAGTAGTTGTATCAGCAGTATAAAGGATATAGGAAGGGGCATTATCGCCAGATCTAACTATAAAACTGCACTACGTAAATTTTCCAAACATAAACATTACATTCCTAAAATTTCTTTTACATTTTTTTTTTCTAAACAAAATTTCATTACATAAGATTCATGGCGTAAATTCTAAACATAATGTGCACCATAGTCAATTTAATCCCTTAATGCATTACATTCATAAAAATCAGTCTTAAATCAGACATATAGTTTTAGTCATAAAAAAATTTAGACACAGAAATTCTGGAGATTGTTCGGACATATAAATTTAATCTAAAATCAAGTAGGCTAGAGGGACGAGTTCCTTGAACAGTGAAACCATTTACAACCACTAAAAATAAACCTACAGGTCTAAATCATACATCCTACACAGTTGGTCATTAAACCAAAAGGCATACCTTTGCCTGTTCGCCTGCTTCGAGTGTCGTCCGCATGCTCCTGGCAAATCCTGCTCACTGACTGTCGAGACTACACCGGTACCTCCCAGCCAATCGCTGGGGGTACTCTTCTTCCCCCTCATTCCCCCGATCCACAAAGGGGCCACACACTATCTATATGGTATGTCTAGTTCCCAGCTCACCTCGCAAGGCCGAGATACCACTCCTATCCGAGATGCGAAATCCAAACTCCCCATAAGTAATCAGTCAAGTCACAATTCTGGAAGCGTAACGTTATGCTAACAGTTGATCTCCTTCTTCCTCCTCCTTCCTCTCTTTTATAGAGTTTTTGAACTTCCCACTTTCCCCAATTAAATTTCCTTTAAGTTTAAAAAAAAAAACTTCTAAAAATTCTCTTTCGTACAAGTGTCATTCATCCCCCACGTTTCTCCATTAACTATTTTATTTAATTTATTAATTTGTCTTATTTCCCTCACCCACCTAGAGTTGCTCCTATTTTTACTCCTAGGTGTCCCTATATTCCCTTACAGGTTTTAAATACTTTCCCTAAAAAAGATGTTGCTAATTTAGTTCAAATTAGAAGATTCTTTAATGTCGATTCTTTACTAAGTTGACCTCGTTTTTTACCATAAGTTCCCTTGTTTCTCTTATTATGTTTCCTCCATTGCTTAGTTTACCAATTTTTATTATTCCCTTCTTTCCCCTTTTTATTAGAGACAAAAATGGCAGTTGCGCAAATTAACCTCTTTTCCTTTTTATGAGGAATTTAATATCTTTTACACTTTCACAATTTAAACAATTAAATTTTTCTTTACAATTTTAAATCCACTTATTTGAATTAAATTCTTACTCTCTTCACTTTACCCCAAAATTTTTGTGAAGAATAAAACTATTGCTTAAGTGGTTTTTAGTTTAATTTCTATTTTTATTTTTATTTTTTTATAGCGTAATTTTCTTAAGGTTAGACAAAATTTTACCCCTAGGGAAGTTTTAGACTTAGAAATTAGATTTTGAACTGGGCGACATTTATTTAGGGAAGTTGTCTTTTAAATTTTCTTAATGTGTTTTCGATCTTAGGGCCATCTAGGTTTGTCCCTTCATCATCATCAACGCGACATGCCCTTCAGGACGCACTATGTGCTCTAATGGTGCCACTCACCTCTAGTGTTTCTTTTGCGCAACATGCCCTTCAGGATGCACCACATGCTCCAAGGGTTCCACTCACCTTTTGTGTTTCTTTTGCACGACGTTCCCTTCAGGATGCACCATCTGTTCCAAGGGTTCCACTCGCCACTTGACTGATTGGTAGACATCAATAACCCTTGGAGTCAACACTCCACCAGGTGAACTTGTGAGAGACTAAGGGCTTCTAAGGAATAAGGCCCCCGCCTTATTACGCACCCCTTAGAGTCATTGTGAGTGACTTTCGCAGTCTTCCCTCACGACATCGTGGATCCTCTCGAACTAGGTAATTGTTAACCTATGGTTCGAGCCACGACGAGAGTGCTAGTAGGCGGTGGCAGGGCTGTTATCCACACCTCTCCCACAACCTCTCTAGTAATCGTGTGTGGCCCCTTTACTCCATATGTGAGTCTGATCAGCAAGCTATCGTCAGCCTGCATCATCAACAATCATGTCAGAACATGTCCACATCATATCATTTAATCAAATGTACTAAAATCATAGTAAAACAATCAAACCCCCAATAGCACATTCCCTAACTTGATCCAGAGTCCAAGGGGTTCCGTCGATGCCTGTGCATCCTCAAGGTCCAAAACCCTGCACACTCAGTAAAACTGAGTCAATAGAACATGTCTATGTCAAAGCAGTAAAACATCATGTCATATATCATAATGCATCATAATCAAGGACAAGAGTTTTAATATCATAATAGTCCAGATCACTTGCGAGCAAGTGTCCTCAAAGAATAAGTTTTCTTAGTGTGCCATAGCGGGATGTTACATACACCCCCTCTTGGTATAAACTTCATCCCGAAGTTTCTCAGTATAAATGTCTAAATAAGTGTATCACAGTATCATATGTCTATCTATCGAACAAAAATGGAAACTGTTGGCACATATCATGTGCGTCCTCCTAGGTCACCGAGTGCAGACTATAATTGTCCCACTGGACCTTGACCTAATCTACCATTCGACGTTGTAACTGTCGAATGCGATGATCTAAGATGTGGACTGGCTCAGCCATGAGCTCTCCCTCATCCGATACCTATAAGGAACTCATGTCAATCACATGTGTAGGATCACTAATATAATGTCTCAAAACAGATACATGGAAAACATCATGCATACGCCTCAAATAATCAGGCAAGGTTAGTCGATAGGCCACGGGCCCCTTTCTCTCCACAATATCGAAAGGTCCCATGAACCTAGGAGAGAGTTTATCTCCCTTTCCAAACTTGATTGAACTCCTTTGTGGTTTAACCTGCAAGAAGACTTGATTGTCGACCTCATAACTATGGTCAACTCGGTGCACATCGACATAACTCTTATGTCGATCCTGCGCTTCTTTAATCCATTGTCTTATGGTTTTCATTTGCTCTTAAATTTCTTGGATTGCATTTTTTCCCACCAGGACCCTATCCTCAAGCCGATCCCAACTCAAGGGCGTCCGACATGGTCACCCGTAAAGAAACTCGAAAGGCACCATTTTAATGGTGCTCTGGTAACTGTTGTTGTAAGAGAACTCTACTAGAGGCAAGAATTCTTCCCAATGCTTTTGTTGGTCCATAACGTACATGAGCAACATGTCCTTCAAGGTTTTTTTCGTTCGTTCAGTCTATCCATCAGTCTCTGGGTGATACGCAGTACTAAAGTTAATTTGGGTTCCCAAGGCATCTTTGAAACTCGTCCAAAACCATCGAGTAAACACTGATCCTTGATCGGATATAATCCTCTTAGGCATGCCATGCAGCCTCACAATCTCAGTAATAAAAAATATAGCAATATCGGGTGCCTGATATGTCATACGCACAGGAATAAAGTGAGAACTCTTCATCAGAGTGTCTACTACTACAAAAATCGAGTCATGTCTCCTTGCCGTCAGTGGCAATCCAACGATAAAATCCATCGAAATAACCTCCCATTTCAATTCTGGAATGGAATGGGGTTGCAGTAACGCTGCTGGGTGTCTATGTTCAGCCTTTACCTGCTGACACTCTAGACATCTGGGCACATAGTTGACTATGTCGGCCTTCATTCCCTTCCAGAAGAATAAGGGTTTAAGGTCTTCCCTCATCTTCGTGACTCCCGGGTAAGCCATGTAAACTTCTCTATGAGCCTCGCTTAGGATCAACATCCTCAACTCGTCATTTGGCGGTATTTAAATCCAACTTTTAAACCTCAATAACCCATCGCTATCAAATGAAAGTCCCTCATATCGTGGTACCATCATTGTGTTTTGTCTGATAAAACCCTCGACCTCCTTATACCAGTCGTCATTACACTGTAAAGTTAGAATATTTTCACGTAGATTCGTTTGAAGAGGCAATACCAAAAAAATGCATGGTCTCCAACTCAGAGCATATGCCACTTGGTTCACTATTCCCTTTATGTAAGTAATCTCAAAGTCGTACTCGCTAAGAAATTCCGACCAACACCGTTGTCGAGCGTTCAGGTCACTTTGTGTAAAAATGTGTTGTAGTCCACAATGATCAGTCTTTAGTTCAAATTTTCATCCAACAAGGTAGTTTCTCCAAACCTTCAAGGCATATACTATGTCTAATAACTCCAAATCGTGCGTCGCGTAATTCTCCTCATGCTTTCTCATTTTCCTCGAAATGTAAGCAATCACTCGTATGTCTTGCATCAAGACTCCGCCTAAACCTTCCTTAGATGCGTCAGTGCATACCAAGAAGTTTGCATCCATGTCAGGGACCTTTAGTATCGACGTTGTTGTCAACAACTCTTTCAGCCTCCAAAATGCTTCTACACATTTCTTGGTCCAAACAAACTTATTGTTTTTCTTCTGCAATTCCGTGATCGGATTTGCTATCTTCGAAAATCCCTTGACAAACCATCAATAGTATCCTGCTAAACCCATAAATCTACATACTTCCGTGACATTCGTTGGCACAATCCATTCCATAATAGCCTCAACCTTGGTTGGATCCATGGTGATGCCTTCACCGAAGATGACATGCCCTAAGTAGTAAATCCTTGATTGATAAAAAGAGCATTTGGACAACTTCCCATACAATTTGTGCTCTCGCAGACACTGTAGTACCAAGCGCAAGTGCTCATCATGCTCCTCCGTCATCCGAGAGTAGATCAAAATATTGTCAATGAATACTTGGACGAACTTGTCCAAGTACATGCCAAGCACCCCATTCATCAAACTCATAAATACTCCTGGGGCGTTTGTCTATCCAAACGGCAAAATAGTAAACTCGTAATGTCAAAATATCATCTTAAAGGAAGTCTTAGGGACGTCATCCTCCTTGATATGCAACTAGTGATACCCTGATCACAAATTGATCTTGGAGAACACCGTCGCACCCTTCATTTGATCGAACAGGTCATCAATTCTCGGTAAGTGATACTGATTATTGATCGTAGCCTTGTTCAGGTGTTAGTAGTCAATGCAAATCCTCCACGATCTATCCTTCTTTCATATGAAAATAACAGGTGCACCCCACAGTGACACACCAGGACGTATCAGTCCCAGATCCAGCAACTCCTTCAATTGCATTTTCAACTCTTGCAACTCTAGGGTCGACATCCTATAAGACGTTCTTTCTATTGGTAGATTCATCGTGAGCGATTGTCTCAGTCTTCCCTCACGGCATCGTGGATCCTCTCGAACTAGGTAATCGTTAACCTATGGTTCGAGCCATGACGAGAGTTCTAGTAGGTGGTGGTAGGGATGTTGTCCACACCTCTCCCTCAACCTCTCTGGTAATCGTGTGTGGCCCCTTTACTCCAAATGTGAGTCTGGTCGGCAAGCTATCATCAGCTTGCATCATCAACAATCATGTCAGAACATGTCCACATCATATCATCTAATCAAATGTACTAAAATCATAGTAAAACAATCAAACCCCCAATAGCACACTCCCTGACTCGATCTGGAGTCCAAGGGATTCCATCGATGCCTCTGCATCCTTAAGGTCCAAAACCCCGCACACTCAGTAAAACCGAGTCAATAGCACATGTCTATGTCAAAGCAATAAAACATCATGTCATCTATCATAACGCATCATAATCAAGGACAAGAGTTTTAATATCATAATAGTCCAAATCACTTGCGAGCAAGTGTCCTCAAAGAATAAGTTTTCTTAGTGTGCCAGAGCGGGATGTTACAAAAATCGCAGACATCTTTCAATCTGTCACACTCTAAATATGAAGAAAACCTAAAAGAATAAAGTAAATTACTCTTTTAGGGTTCAATTTCTTCTATGAAAATGCACTAGGGATTCACACCCAATAACCTAAATTGATCAAGCACCTCTCCCAGCTATGAAAAATTAAAATATTTAACTCCCTCTTCACCAATGGAGTGGTGTAAATCGAATTATCTCTGATATCATGTGGAAATTTAAAGAGTTGTTTCTCAATGCACAATCATAAATTTCACCTCAACCTTAAAGTTCACTGGATCTATTTCATGTGAATGTTTGACCTTTAGGACTAAATCAGAAATATAAATTACAAAAGTATATGTTTCACTTATGTTTGACCAAACACATAATATATCCCAAGAAAAAAATAAATCAAATGATTGTACTTCAAGGGAACTATGTTTCCAACCAGAAGGGCACAATTCCCAACATATAAATTATATCAAAATTAATTGTTAACCACATATTTGTTATAGCCCCGAACCTTTCCTCTTATATTCTATGTACTTTTCAAAACAATCAAAAAAATCTAATAATTGTTCATGATAAATAAACATATCAAATGTTGATGTTTGGACAACATCGGGAAGACATTCTCTTAGATTATCAATCAATAATATAATTATTGATTATTAAATAATATATATATATATAATAAGTAAATGATAACAATAAATACTTATTGATTATCCAAGGGATGCATCCTTTCATGGATGGTCACCATATGTTATCTATATATGAAACACTCATCATTGTAATAATATATTTAATATACAATATTATCTCATATAGAAAAATCAACATGGTATCATAGGAGGTTCGGGCTTGACTTCCTCACCTAAGGGCCCAGAAAAATGAGAGATAACTTGCATTTTGTGAAGAGTTTTTAAGAATGTAATATGTAATTTTATGACCTCGTTGGAATGGATGATGCAACCAACTTGGACTTGAATCCATAAAGGCTTTTGCAAGATTTTTGTGTCAATACATGACATGGTTTTAATAAAGCTAATTGGATGTGATGAGTTGATTGACAATCAAAGATATGTAGTTGGCCACTCCTTAAAATTTCATTTCTCTTAATGATTATTTGAATTGGCCAGACGGTTCCCTCTTTCTAACCCTTGAAAATTGAATCATCTTCCAATGATGGACCAAAGATCGGTACCTATTATAAATATATGATCAAAAGGGAAAATAAATATCAGGGTTCTACAAACTCAAGGGACAAGTTTTTTCTAAAAAAATCGTAATGAAATTGCAACAATTGGTTTTCCTCTTCTAATATGAGATCCAGGATTTTCCTAGACAATGTTTCTATGCCCTTTATTCCAACAAATTACTAGTACAGAGTAGATTAATTTGTTTCAGTGATGTAACTTTCCACATTTTGGATAATAATAGATACTTGGTTCTTGTTGTTACCAGAAGGGCTATTACCCTTAGTGAAAAATGGATTCTGAAAACCCAAATGGGGAATAATTTTCCATTTTTTTAGAATCTTGGAGATAACACATCAACGAAATCCATTGATGGAGAACCTGCTTCCTAATTTGGATGTGTCGCACGAGTTTAATTTTTTTTTGGTAATAATGATAGGTGTATGGGATTTATTTATTTGGTTGAGGTTCTGTGTAAACAGACTAGGATGGATGGAATCGATAAGAGGAGGATGGAGCTCCTGGATTTTATGAGACAAAGTCCAATGATGTCTTAGTATTCTGACTTGGTATCCAAGGTATATGTGGTTGTGTACCAAATATTTTACAAACAGTTGGTTGTTGATCAAGTGGTTGAAGACAACATTTTGCGTGACATATTTGCGGAACTACCAGTGCAAATAAGTAGTATACAATGTAATTGAAGCACTTGTAGGCAATATTGACCAACATCTTCCTACAATATTAGCAAGTGATCTTATACAAGTGTTTGAAAAAACGCTTTCCACTGATCGTTCTTGGTGTAAGAATGTGTATCAATTTTTTTATGAAATGACTTAGTATTGAATGTTTGATGAAAGAACATGAGAATTGATGAAGATATTCTCTACTGGTTAAGTGACACCTCATCCATTGGACATGTGAGATGTGTCACAACCACGGCCTCCATGTTGAGGA
>JZKD02S0646685.1:0-15605 GCA_000966675.3 Picea glauca | reverse complement strand
ACCTGAATGAGATAAAGGTGGGGGTACTATATAGACGAATATGGGGGTCCTAAAGGTGAATGTTTAGGGGCATGAATAGGATATGCGTATGTTTTCAGAGGGCTTGAGAGCACGCTAGTTTTGAACATATACCTAAAGGGGCCCTAGGATGGTCAAGACTTGAATGTTTTGTAGAACTTTGTACCAAGTACCTGCACACTTAAACATCAAACACTCGACATAAAAAAATCTATGAAAAGTAAAGAACATATGATAGTTATTTGATAAAAAATCATAATGGGTGTGTGAACCTATGCTTAGGGCTTAGAGAGGGCTCCCTGGGACTTCTTGGTAAAATGTGAAATAAGCAATACCAATATGTATATGACAAAGTCTTGATCGTTTTGTCACAGACTATGTGAAAAATGGAGCTCCTGGGCTCCAAAATAGGTGATTGGAAGTTTGGGGAAGGGGGGTTATATATGGGCCGCGGGGGAAAAATGAAACCTCATTTTTACTTGCAAGGGTTGAGTTTCAACAACTCTTTTGTGTGTATTTTCGAGTAGTGTGAGGGAATGGGGACATTGATTGGAGGGTTAGGAGAGTATTGTATGTGGCCTCAACCTCTTGCATAGTTTAGTGTTTGTATTTCTTGGGATGGGGGGAATATGGTGAACTATAAATTTAGGTTTGTGGTTGGTAAGGGTTATCTGTGTGGGTATAATTCCATTTCTTATATACTACTATGTGGTAAAAATAGCCATAGTTCACCACGTTCCCTTCTTCAAAATCATCGAGTGGGGATTGGATTCTTGAACCAATCCACATATCCGCGAGGGATGAACTATTTGGTATCAATCACATAAACATGAGTGTCTAAGTGTGGTTGAAATTCTTATTAGGATAAGAAGAAAGACCTGAGGACCAGGGAATCCCATTGGAGTTCAAGTGTTGTCATGGCCTCTAAGGTGTCTTCATCATATTGTAATATGTGGGAGAATAATGGGTCCTGAAAGGTATGATTGGGTATATGGGATGCATTATCATTAGGAGTAGTGATTATGTTTACATCTATGGAAGGCGTATGATATGAGGATGGGTGATCATAAGTTATGGCCAAGGTAAGTGGACCAGAGGGAGAGGGTTTATGGGTTTCACTTAGATGACATAAACCATACATCCATATAAATATGTGGGGTATAGAGGATAAGAGGAGGGATAACCTCAATAAGGGGACTTATCGGTGAAGTAGGTGGATTCGAGGGGAAGTCTTTATGGATTTGAGGTATGGTAATGATCAATGGATTCATAGGATGAGGGTTTGGCCTTAAGATGGTATGACTCTCTTGTGGATATATGGCCATTGTTGGGACATTAGGAGTATGAAGTGATAACGAGAGAGATCATATATCTTAAATGGTATGGTTTATCACATAATGTGCAAGGGTGTCTCATATGTTCATTTACTGACACAGAAACATAATAAATATCAGTAACAATTGTGGTGGCAGGTGGTGCTCACAAGGATGCAGGAAATGTAGTTTGTAGTATTGTTGCTAAAGTCTCTCAAAATTGAGGGAGAATTGGGAAGTCATGGGTGTGATTTTCATATTTTGTGTAGATGGAACATGCATTATTGGTGTGAATACCTTTATGTTTTGATGACGAAGGATCCTTGGTGGTGGGTGATGCTACTGAGGTTGGTAGTAATAGTGTTGTTTTGGGAAGTTGTATGAGATTCTATAACTATGGAAAAGTGGGGAGGAGATTGGTTGGGTGTCCGACTATGGAACAAAGGTTGCATGATGGTTGGACGTGAGGTTGAGGAGTTTTGGTGAACTTATTTTTCTTTTGGGTGCCTCTTTTGTTGGTTGTGTTTCCCCCTTTTATGGTATTAATGTCCCCAACTATGTGACTGGCTGGAAGAATTGACATTTGAGGTTTTGATTACATGGGAAATACTTCTAGTCAAGGGGGAATGGATGGGACTGGTACCATATAGGGTGGATCTAAATACCAAATGGGGATGGATATCACCATGTTTGGCATGATGAGGGTAGCAATAACCTGGTATGCTAAGACTCCAGGTGGTGGGTAAAATAATGGGATTTGGGTTAGGGATTGAGGAACTATTTTCCAAATGGGTGATGGGGACTCAGTCATCAGATTTAGTTTAGTATTGGGAGGTGACATGGAAATTTCCAAGGTATAATGAGGTAGGAAATCATATGTGGCCTCTTGGGGGATGTTACTTCGGGGGAAGACTCATCAAGTATTTCAACACCATAAGAGGTGAAAGAACACACTTGTGATGTTGTAGTGGGTAAGGGAGAAGGGGGATCTCCATTATAAGAACCCACTAGTGAGGGGTCTCTAAATATTCCTAGTCCATTGTCAACAATGGATCAAATGTCAAAACTAGACCCTATGAGCAAGAGAATTTTGTCTATGTTCCTTTAATTATTGGGTTCATAGTGAGTTAACTGGTCAATAGTAATGATCTTCCCATTGTGAGGGAAATCATGGTGTGAAATATAGAATATGTGACCACTTTCATGGCACACATGTAACTAAGCCCAAAGAAGATATTGTAATCCAATGGGCATAAATGACATCTATATCAATGATAGCATTTTTTCCCCCAATTTCTACTGGAAAAATTTGGTATAGGCCTTTTGGTTGTTGTTAACACATAGAGTTGTAGGGGTCAAAAAATCAATTTGGTTATATTTTTTAGTCATGGGGTTTTATAAGTCATAGGTTTTTAGGTCTTCTTGTTATGGTTAGAACTTAAAGTTTTATTTGAATAAGCCAATGTTTGGTTCAACCATGGTTTATATTCTTGAGGTCATGTAATTAAACATCATGACAAGGTAAATAATGTCCCTATGAGTCACACCTTTTATCATTACCTTGTCATTTCATACCTCTAAGGTTTACATGAGTTTCCCTTTGTCACCATCCAACCGTTTAAATGTCAAATCAAAGTCGGGTGTATGTGTTGCCAACTCACCAGGAGATTTCACAACATACTCATAAGTACCTCACGTATTCAATTGTTATCATTGTAGTTAAGAATCATGTAAAATCAAATTTCATTGTTTTCAACACCATATTTTAACCAAATTTTCAGGGATTATGTCACAGATATCCTAATAGTATCCTCTAAGTGTGCAATTTGAGTTTTGAATTTGGCGCTACGAATTGGCTGAAGAGGAGCATTATAGATTTGATAACTTGCAAACATATCATTTTACATTCACAGACATCAACATCAAATGCAAGTTTACCAGGTACTCCCCGAGGGTCTCCATGTTGTTTAAAGGTTGAGAGAAGGTTTTGTGATGGTTTATCTACTGACACTGCGAACTATCCAACTCTTTTTGTTGCTAGCCTTTAATCCCACCTCCATGGTGTTTTGAACCTTTCCCACCAGTCTAGGCTATTTTCTTAACCCCAGGAATATTTTCCACTACTAAGAAACCACTTGTCCCACTGAATTTCCTCTAGCATTGCGAGTTGGGTACTCTGGCGCTACAAACTAGGTATTGCTAATAGGTCATTGTGAACCCTTTGTTCCAGAATTGTTGAAACCCTCATGTTCTACATCATTTTAAATTCATCCTTGAGTGAGTGAATTTTACCCCTATCAATATAGGAATGTATGGTTGATCATATATTAAACTAGTCTTAAAGTTTCACACATTATCGATGACTCTAATTGATATTTATACTGATGAAAAACCTTGCCATAGAAGAGAATTCACATTTGTCTCCCTTTTATTATAAATCTCAGTTGTTGTTTTGTATTCCTCCTATTGGAAGAGTTTCTTGTCTCATACCTCAATCTGTATAGAGTGAGTTGTATAAATCTCTCTACAAGGTCAGCCTTTTGAAAAAAAGTATGTCATCAAAACCCTAATTTCTTGTATTCCTTGTTTTCACACATCGAGATGTCATTAAAACTTACAAAAACGCATTCTTCCAACAGTATTTATGGATAATAAATAACACAAGAATACTCAGAAGGGAGGGGAGATTTAAAGGACAGAGCCTTATGGTATACATCTCCTTAAATCTGAACCTTTTTTCAGGGAATCCTTTGAGAGGGCAGGTTGTATTAATTTTTGTCAAAAGATGTAGAGGGGGCATATAGAGGTAGCTAGAGAGTTTTCTATCAACTTTGATGGGACTAAAACCAAAGTGGGTATGTTAGAGTTTGAGGTTTTATAACATTCCAAATCTATTGTGACAAAGATTCACAACATTGGAGAGAAGTGGTTCAAAGCAATGTCATTAAATTATTCCTTCTCAAAGGAACTTCTTAAGACATAGTATCACGAGGACAACTTGTCCAAAGGAGTTCCTAGAAACCACATGCTTGCAGGTTTTGATAATATTTCAAATCTTATTCAGAGATATTTCACATGTGAGGGGATGTTTAACATGGTGTACCAATGCCACATCAAGTTTTTGTTACACTTCACAGGGAAGAAAACCATGAACCTTCATTTTTATCTTTTGAGAATCATTGGTAAGATGTCTGACAGAGTTCAAGCCAAGTCAAATTAAGTCGACACCAATTTATTTCACTCTGGCCTTATTAATATGTTCATGATGGAAGAGTTGAGGAAGAAAAACATTGATTGGGAAACATTCCTCACTTCATCACAGTTTCATTTAAATGTTTCCCCCACTCCACAATCCAAGATACAAAGTCCTACTCCTATTGAAAGGACTATGTATTAATAGGTTAGTAAGAAGAAAAGGGGTAATATGACTGGTAAAGATGACAAATCTAAAAGTGAGGAAGAAGCAAGAGGGCCTTCAAAACCTTCATATAGAGAAGCTTCATCCATGGCAGATTTTATTCCTATGGAGGTTCATTCAAGCAAACCCACAGGCCTAAGAGGAAGAAATATTATTTTTACCTCACCCATTACAACAGACAAATTTAATCATAGGGGGCCTTTTACTAGCGCAGTAGCCAAGAAAGATTTCCCTGTGAAGGATAATGCAGGAAAGACCTCATCTCGACAGAAAGGAAAATATAAATCTTCTGAGAATACTATTGAATTTTTTTGTTTCACTACTCCTCAACATGAAATCCATCCCACCTTTAAGAGGCTCTAAAGGAATCTCAAGGAAGAAAGAGTTGAAGCTCATAAATTGAAGAAGGACGAATTGGATTATATGAAGAAGCTTAAGGGAATGATGGGAATGTACCATGAGACCACTAAAAAGGAAAATTTCTTGGCTAAAATATCCCTTCCCCTTCATAGATAGCTTAGGAATCTCTATAGATAGAACAAATCATATCAAGCTCAAAATAAAAAATTGAAGGCAGAGCTGCAAATTTTCAAAGAAGAACTGGCTGAAAGAAACCTAGACATGTTGGCCAAGGTTGCTACCAGGACAAGTTCCAAAATTAAAAAAATGAAGATATTGAGCCTCCATAACTAGTATCAATTTTGGTCAAATTTCATGTTCCATGCATTTTACAACATTTTTTGTTCATGGCTATGTTTTGTAAACCATGATTAGCAGTTTTGGTGATTTCCTCTAGTCATGTATCAATATTATGAGGTTTCTACAAAATTTTTGGACACCTGATATAGTTTTTCAATGTTAAAGACTTTGGTAAAATCAAACAGGCCACTACAAGAAATTTTTCAACACCTAGTGCTGCGAACTTGTTGTTTCAGGAGAGTTTACAGTGCATCGATGTGAAGTAAGTTTTTGGAGATTTTGGGGGAAAATAGAGCTTCCATATGTCAATATGGATGCGTACTAGTTTTTTGAAGGTCAATTGTGATCTGGGAGGCCACCTTCACAAAGAAAATTCACTTGAATGGATACATCATTAGCCATTAAGAAGATGTTTCCAACCTTTCCAACATCATCTTGAAAAGTAGCATTTTGTTTCTTTTCTATTGTACACTTGTTGCCACGATTTCCTTAGGCACAAGGATCCTATGAGGAAGTTGTAATTCAAATTGTAAAGAATGAAATGATAGTTTAGGATATAAAAAGAGCATTGTAATATTGAGGAGAGGTTTTAATGGTATGAGAGAGGACTCATATTTTTTATATTGTCTATGTAGCAGAGAGTATATCCTATTGTATGGACCAGACCAAAGACACTTTGGATAATGGAAATCAGTCTTTCTCCATTATCGTCTTTTTTCTATCTTACTTTGATTATAGTCTGTTGCATGATTCATCTGGATGATTGTATTGTTGCTACAATAAAGGATCCATTATGCTATTATTTACAAATATATCAGAGTCTTTCTCTTTGATTTTAAGAAGTTCTTATTTCAGAGATTTTTCTTCATATATGTGTCAGTGCTACTTGATGTAGATGATATCCATATTACACATTTCTTGCCAAGTCTTCCACCTACTTACTTTATCTTTTAAATCCTGATCTAAAGTTATTCAAAGCCTTATTTGTTGGGGCATATTGTATGGAGTTTTCTGTGATTAAGACTCTTTTCTGAGTTTTCCATCCATTTTCCACTTTTTATAAACATTTGACCTTTTAAATTATAATGGGTATCAGGCTTACCTTATAGTGTGATGGAAGACCATCCTATTCCCTAGGTGTAATGGTGGATGGGATGATTTTAGGGGAACCCAATTGTTTCTATATTGTTTTAGATATGATGAATGTGGAATCCCCTTTATCAATGATGCACTAATTTATTGGTTGTTTTTGAATCTTGAATGGTATTTGGAAAGCCACCAATGATGAGAGGTGTGGTTCATTTTTACCCAGGTCAAAATTGATTAGACGGGTATTTGATGGGTTTACTAATCCCAAGGTTGAAACCAAGGTCTCCCTTTGTGATGGAAAAGTTTGAAGGACCTCTAGGACAAGCAAGGCTATTGGACATTGAGATAAGTCATCGACTAGGTTATAAATACATTCCACCCTTGCATGGGGGTTGTTTACATTCCTCGATAGTTGTGTGCAGGGGATGTGAATGGTAGTTTATGTGCTATTGCGAGGGATTGTCAATGATTGTCTTACTGGTAATGGGGGTGAATATGATTTTGCTGACATGGAGTCAAGAGGTTCACCATATTGTAGGATGTCAGTTTGAAAGACAACCTCCTCTTTAGTGGTGAGGAGGATGGGATGATCGGTGGGGTTTCCAAATGGGGCCTCACCAGGATTGGGATTTCGTCCTATTTGGTGTGTGTTAGGAACTGTTGTCTACTAGGTGTTGATGACTCCTTTATGAGGAATTATGTTATGTATAATCGTCGGAGTTTGTGGTTTCATGTAGTTTTTAGGGACTTGTGGTGGTCCATGTGGGGTAGGGGGGTTGGTTAGGTTCATGGATTCTTTAATCTATTTGTAATCTATAGTCTAAGGGAAATGGTGGGGATAATGACCAGAATCCATGCAAAGTGCACAAGGAAAATTGGTCCTAATATTTTTATTTTCCCCTTATCTTTGTTGTTAATTTTTATTTCCCCCTTAGGGATTCTTGTTTCCCTAGTTCTAGTTTCCCGAAACTGGGGTGTTTGTTTTCTCAGGTTCCCCCCTCTATCCTTGGTTGGTGTTTTTTCTATTATTTCATTTCCTTTTTTTTGGATTGATTAGGTGGATTGGTTGTATTTATATTTTCAAAGTCTTGAACCTGTTGAGTAGGGGAAGGTTGGAAATAATTGACACTAGCATGTTTCTTACCATGTGGAGGGGAAACTTATTGTGGAGGAACTGGGAAGGGATAATATGGATTACCTAGTGGGGGAAGTACATAAGGGGTGTATGAGGTTCATGTGCGTCCTCCTTTGTTGAGGTTATAAGTTAGGGCCATGGGCAGGCCAGCCACTGAGGTTTGGACCTAACTTGTTGGTGGTGGAGGGATATGTCCTCCTACCATAGGATTTGGTGGTATAATAAATGGGGGAGGAAGAGTGAGGGAAGGATAATATGGTGTTCATCCATATTTCTAGGGGTAGTGATGGGACCCGAACGTGGGTATCTATTGAGTATATGGGTTGAAGTGAGCCATGGACCCAATCAACCCATCAAAAACAAGTGAGGTTCCAGGTTTGTCTTCACCAAATGGTAGAGGACGAGGAGCATTGAGTAATATTGTGTAGAGATACCCTAATTGAGAGTAAATCAAGTCAAATTGTTGGGCCTTGGTTATGGCCTCATATTCAGTTTGATGGAGGGTTATATATACATCCTTGTCAAGGAGTGGGACTAGATATTTGAGGAACCAATCTAATCATTGTTGTGGGGTGGTATCAACCTTGCAAATACTTATTCTCTTTAATCATTCATGGATATGATCAACAATATGGAAGTAAATGGTTTGTATAAATTCTTATATAATTTCCAAACTAGTGTCATGATGAATTGGGTGTTCAAAGAAATACAAGAATGATTTTTCCAAAGATTGAAAGGATGTGTGAGATCCATATTTCTTGTCCACATACCATTTGGAATATGGACAAGTGTTTTTTCATTGGAATAGTCTAAAATGAACTTAATCTTACATAATGTTGTTGGAGGAACACTACAAGTGGAAATACATGGTGTGATTAGAGGGGTATTCTCCTGGATTTTGTTCAAACTTTGGGATGTTAGGAGGTATCTTGGTGTGAATATTAGGCCATGTGGGGTCATAAAGGATTGGATCATTCATCTATTTGGTCAAATATAGAATGTTTATGGATGCCAAGTATGGCATGGTAGNGAGGACAACTTGTCCAAAGGAGTTCCTAGAAACCACATGCTTGCAGGTTTTGATAATATTTCAAATCTTATTCAGAGATATTTCACATGTGAGGGGATGTTTAACATGGTGTACCAATGCCACATCAAGTTTTTGTTACACTTCACAGGGAAGAAAACCATGAACCTTCATTTTTATCTTTTGAGAATCATTGGTAAGATGTCTGACAGAGTTCAAGCCAAGTCAAATTAAGTCGACACCAATTTATTTCACTCTGGCCTTATTAATATGTTCATGATGGAAGAGTTGAGGAAGAAAAACATTGATTGGGAAACATTCCTCACTTCATCACAGTTTCATTTAAATGTTTCCCCCACTCCACAATCCAAGATACAAAGTCCTACTCCTATTGAAAGGACTATGTATTAATAGGTTAGTAAGAAGAAAAGGGGTAATATGACTGGTAAAGATGACAAATCTAAAAGTGAGGAAGAAGCAAGAGGGCCTTCAAAACCTTCATATAGAGAAGCTTCATCCATGGCAGATTTTATTCCTATGGAGGTTCATTCAAGCAAACCCACAGGCCTAAGAGGAAGAAATATTATTTTTACCTCACCCATTACAACAGACAAATTTAATCATAGGGGGCCTTTTACTAGCGCAGTAGCCAAGAAAGATTTCCCTGTGAAGGATAATGCAGGAAAGACCTCATCTCGACAGAAAGGAAAATATAAATCTTCTGAGAATACTATTGAATTTTTTTGTTTCACTACTCCTCAACATGAAATCCATCCCACCTTTAAGAGGCTCTAAAGGAATCTCAAGGAAGAAAGAGTTGAAGCTCATAAATTGAAGAAGGACGAATTGGATTATATGAAGAAGCTTAAGGGAATGATGGGAATGTACCATGAGACCACTAAAAAGGAAAATTTCTTGGCTAAAATATCCCTTCCCCTTCATAGATAGCTTAGGAATCTCTATAGATAGAACAAATCATATCAAGCTCAAAATAAAAAATTGAAGGCAGAGCTGCAAATTTTCAAAGAAGAACTGGCTGAAAGAAACCTAGACATGTTGGCCAAGGTTGCTACCAGGACAAGTTCCAAAATTAAAAAAATGAAGATATTGAGCCTCCATAACTAGTATCAATTTTGGTCAAATTTCATGTTCCATGCATTTTACAACATTTTTTGTTCATGGCTATGTTTTGTAAACCATGATTAGCAGTTTTGGTGATTTCCTCTAGTCATGTATCAATATTATGAGGTTTCTACAAAATTTTTGGACACCTGATATAGTTTTTCAATGTTAAAGACTTTGGTAAAATCAAACAGGCCACTACAAGAAATTTTTCAACACCTAGTGCTGCGAACTTGTTGTTTCAGGAGAGTTTACAGTGCATCGATGTGAAGTAAGTTTTTGGAGATTTTGGGGGAAAATAGAGCTTCCATATGTCAATATGGATGCGTACTAGTTTTTTGAAGGTCAATTGTGATCTGGGAGGCCACCTTCACAAAGAAAATTCACTTGAATGGATACATCATTAGCCATTAAGAAGATGTTTCCAACCTTTCCAACATCATCTTGAAAAGTAGCATTTTGTTTCTTTTCTATTGTACACTTGTTGCCACGATTTCCTTAGGCACAAGGATCCTATGAGGAAGTTGTAATTCAAATTGTAAAGAATGAAATGATAGTTTAGGATATAAAAAGAGCATTGTAATATTGAGGAGAGGTTTTAATGGTATGAGAGAGGACTCATATTTTTTATATTGTCTATGTAGCAGAGAGTATATCCTATTGTATGGACCAGACCAAAGACACTTTGGATAATGGAAATCAGTCTTTCTCCATTATCGTCTTTTTTCTATCTTACTTTGATTATAGTCTGTTGCATGATTCATCTGGATGATTGTATTGTTGCTACAATAAAGGATCCATTATGCTATTATTTACAAATATATCAGAGTCTTTCTCTTTGATTTTAAGAAGTTCTTATTTCAGAGATTTTTCTTCATATATGTGTCAGTGCTACTTGATGTAGATGATATCCATATTACACATTTCTTGCCAAGTCTTCCACCTACTTACTTTATCTTTTAAATCCTGATCTAAAGTTATTCAAAGCCTTATTTGTTGGGGCATATTGTATGGAGTTTTCTGTGATTAAGACTCTTTTCTGAGTTTTCCATCCATTTTCCACTTTTTATAAACATTTGACCTTTTAAATTATAATGGGTATCAGGCTTACCTTATAGTGTGATGGAAGACCATCCTATTCCCTAGGTGTAATGGTGGATGGGATGATTTTAGGGGAACCCAATTGTTTCTATATTGTTTTAGATATGATGAATGTGGAATCCCCTTTATCAATGATGCACTAATTTATTGGTTGTTTTTGAATCTTGAATGGTATTTGGAAAGCCACCAATGATGAGAGGTGTGGTTCATTTTTACCCAGGTCAAAATTGATTAGACGGGTATTTGATGGGTTGACTAATCCCAAGGTTGAAACCAAGGTCTCCCTTTGTGATGGAAAAGTTTGAAGGACCTCTAGGACAAGCAAGGATATTGGACATTGAGCTAAGTCATCGACTAGGTTATAAATACATTCCACCCTTGCATGGGGGTTGTTTACATTCCTCGATAGTTGTGTGCAGGGATGTGAATGGTAGTTTATGTGCTATTGCGAGGGATTGTCAATGATTGTCTTGCTGGTAATGGGGGTGAATATGATTTTGCTGACATGGAGTCAAGAGGTTCACCATATTGTAGGATGTCAGTTTGAAATACAACCTCCTCTTTAGTGGTGAGGAGGATGGGATGATCGGTGGGGTTTCCAAATGGGGGCTCACCAGGATTGGGATTTCGTCCTATCTGGTGTGTGTTAGGAACTGTTGTCTACTAGGTGTTGATGACTCCTTTATGAGGAATTATGTTATGTATAATCGTCGGAGTTTGTGGTTTCATGTAGTTTTTAGGAACTTGTGGTGGTCCATGTGGGGTAGGGGGGTTGGTTAGGTTCATGGCTTCTTTCATCTATTTGTAATCTATAGTCTAAGGGAAATGGTGGGGATAATGACCAGAATCCATGCAAAGTGCACAAGGAAAATTGGTCCTAATATTTTTATTTCCCCCTTAGGGATTCTTGTTTCCCTAGTTCTAGTTTCCCGAAACTGGGGTGTTTTTTTTCTCAGGTTCCCCCCTCTATCCTTGGTTGGTGTTTTTTCTATTATTTTATTTACTTTTTTTTGGATTGATTAGGTGGATTGGTTGTATTTAAATTTTCAAAGTCTTGAACCTGTTGAGTAGGGGAAGGTTGGAAATAATTGACACTAGCATGTTTCTTACCATGTGGAGGGGAAACTTATTGTGGAGGAACTGGGAAGGGAAAATATGGATTACCTAGTGGGGGAAGTATCTAAGGGGTGTATGAGTTTCATGTGCCTCCTCCTTTGTTGAGGTTATAATTTAGGGCCATGGGCAGGCCAGCCACTGAGGTTTGGACCTAACTTGTTGGTGGTGGAGGGATATGTCCTCCTACCATAGGATTTGGTGGTATAATAAATGGGGGAGGAAGAGTGAGGGAAGGATAATATGGTGTTCATCCATATTTCTAGGGGTAGTGATGGGACCCGAACGTGGGTATCTATTGAGTATATGGGTTGAAGTGAGCCATGGACCCAATCAACCCATCAAAAACAAGTGAGGTTCCAGGTTTGTCTTCACCAAATGGTAGAGGACGAGGAGCATTGAGTAATATTGTGTAGAGATACCCTAATTGAGAGTAAATCAAGTCAAATTGTTGGGCCTTGGTTATGGCCTCATATTCAGTTTGATGGAGGGTTATATATACATCCTTGTCAAGGAGTGGGACTAGATATTTGAGGAACCAATCTAATCATTGTTGTGGGGTGGTATCAACCTTGCAAATACTTATTCTCTTTAATCATTCATGGATATGATCAACAATATGGAAGTAAATGGTTTGTATAAATTCTTATATAATTTCCAAACTAGTGTCATGATGAATTGGGTGTTCAAAGAAATACAAGAATGATTTTTCCAAAGATTGAAAGGATGTGTGAGATCCATATTTCTTGTCCACATACCATTTGGAATATGGACAAGTGTTTTTTCATTGGAATAGTCTAAAATGAACTTAATCTTACATAATGTTGTTGGAGGAACACTACAAGTGGAAATACATGGTGTGATTAGAGGGGTATTCTCCTGGATTTTGTTCAAACTTTGGGATGTTAGGAGGTATCTTGGTGTGAATATTAGGCCATGTGGGGTCATAAAGGATTGGATCATTCATCTATTTGGTCAAATATAGAATGTTTATGGATGCCAAGTATGGCATGGTAGGGGGGGTGCTAGCCATGGCATGACGTGGTTGAGAAGAAGTTCCTTGTAAGGAAGGTTAGGATCTTGTACCTTGAAAAGAAGGTTAGGATCTGTCACCTTATGATGGAGGAATTGTAGGTGGTTTGTTCTAGGCATTGGTTCCAATAAAGGCAGATCCAAGAAAAGTTGATCCTAGAACCGTGGCACTCACTGGTGTGTGCTAGTTGTGCTAACATGTCATACAAATTGAGACCACCTCCCAAGATTGGAGGGATGTTTCTCAAATTTCTAGAACTACGTGGATGCTATGGTTCCCCTATGATTCTAGACTATATGTGAATCTGTACAAGTGGTAGTGAGAATAAAAAAATGATCAAGTGCTTCTGTAAATACAAACTATCTGAATCAATGTTTTGAAATATGTATCTAATCAAAAAATGGGGATCATACATAAAAAAATAGCGATGTAAGATGGTTTGGAGCTTATAAAAATAAAAATAACATGTCGTAAAATACCTATCATCCTTCCTCACAAAAACCATAAGGATTTCCAAAAGCACTCAATAGTGGAGCATGAATCCACTGGAAGAGGAACTAGTGAAGGTATGAATCAATCAATTATAATGAGGGGTGTGTTGTACGTGAACAATAACCTCCCAATTTTCTTGTCTTAATGTCTCTCCAAGACAATAAATTGATGCCCCCTTCAATTTTTCCTACTAGGACCCTCACCTTCTTTCTATCATGCAAAAGACTAATCCCAAGTTATCCTCACTCTACCATTTCTTATCATTGTCAATTCCTCCTCAGATCACTTCGACCTGTCGATTCACTCTTCTGAAAGTTTCCTCTCCTTTCATTGATACATAACATACCAATGAACTCATCCTTCTTCCACCTTCACATTGATGCACCATTGATTCCTTCACATATACATAGACCCCCTTCCTATAAACATGGTTTATGCATTAGTGCCCTTACACTAAACCTAACTATACATGTTCTTGCCAATGGTGAAGTGTGTGTGATCAACACTCACACACCATTAGTTTCCATATGATTATCTCATCAAATTCCCACATTTCACTAACTTTTGTCGATGCATTTCATATCAATGACACTCCCTCTCTTTCGCTTCGTTACAGTGATTGTATATGAGTCTAACCTCTTCATCCCATACGTGCTACCTGTTGACAAGTTTCCCTCCCCTTTCACAAATGCATCAACAGAAGGATATCAAACCCTCATCATTGTCAACCACATCAATGAAAACCTTATCCCTCTTAGAAACAATGACTATTTCATCTTGGTCCACATTCACCTTGAGTCTTATCTCATCCCCCTCCCAAATCAGATCCTTATTTATATTATATCATTTGATATACTATCATTTCTAGTGACTAATCTCAATACACCTAAGTGGATAACAGATGACTAATACCTACCATGCTTAAAATGCTTCATGACCACATTTTTAATCAAGTTTGTTTGTGTTGCCAGTAGCTCACATCCATGTATCACATCAACCTTTTTGATTTGTGCCTCTTGATTATGTGACTAACCATCATAAAGTGTCATTTATCATCAAATAGGTTAATTGAATCATATGTAGTTCTTTAATTGGCTTGGAAATGCATCTTGAAGGAAAAGTGGTCACCTCAGCTCTGAAACCGTGTTAAGCACCTCAAATGTCAATTGGTTGTTTATAACTCTATGTTGTTGACACATTACCTCAACATAAATGGATGAACTAAGAGCCTATATATCATAGATTACACATGACCTTATGGAATAGAATTATGGCAAAGCAATAGCAAGGATAGGGTCCAAAATGTCATTTAAGAGTGTCCTTGCTCACAATTTTGGGTATTGGCCATAGTGGAGTTGTCATTCCTTAAATAGGCTAGTTGTATGGTTTATGCGATTAAGATTCCAATTCAACTAACGAAATCAAAATACAAGGTCCATGAATGTCAAAATGATTTCTAAGGATTTCTCTCCAAGAAAGCCTCACAAACTGTGGCCATAATTATGCATGGATCCACTAAAACTGCCTAAATAAAATGTTCAGTTATATTGATAGAAATGTCTCTCTTTACTCTCTGCATTGCAAAAAAATGCACCTCAATCAGATATCATATGAGAAATTTATGGGCTTTCGAGCTCAAGATCTCATTGTCTCTTGCTAGTATGACACTTAGAAAATTTTCCAACTTTGCTTTCCTAGGAAAGAGAATTTTCCTTCAACTCCTCCAAAATTTTAAAGGAGTTCCCATCATCTCCCTCAATGTTTCAGAGGAGTTTCCATCAACTCCTCCAATGAGAATCATATGATTTAATGTTAACCTTTTGATGCAAATCGTAAGAGTTCCTATCAACCCCTCCGATGGAAAATCGAAGGAGTTAATATTAACTCCTCCAATGCAAATTTGTAGGAGTTATTGTTAATTACTCCGATTTAAAGTTAGAAGAGTTAGTGGTAACTCCTTTGACGGAAATGTGGAGGAGTTATTTTTAACTCTTGCAATGGTAAATCAGAAGAGTTAGTCTTAACTCCTCTAAAACATAAAAAAA
>JZKD02S0646673.1:245228-276454 GCA_000966675.3 Picea glauca | reverse complement strand
CTAAATCACATTAGCATGCACTTCAAACTTTTTGTAGGGTCAAAGGCGCTTCAAAGGCCATAAAGGCTAGGTTGGATAAGGTTGGGTAGCACAAACTTGGCCTAGGAGGCTATGTTAAAATAAAAGGGAGATATGCAAGCACTAAAATTTAAAGACATTTCTTATTGATTTGTTCACTATAATTTAAAATATTTCGTTATTGAATTGTGTTATGGTATGGTATGTAGTCAACCGACTATGGCATTATTTCCATCAATGAGGATCTAAAAATTTTGTTTCACGAGAGGATACAATGCCTTGGTTGAAATGAAGAAAGGAAAGGGACATAATACTTCTACTGTAAACGAGGAGGTAAATAAGTTAAATATATTTTGAATGGTTAATTATAAACAACTTTAGGGTTTATGGATTATAAAGTAACTACAAAGGTTATTGCAGGAAAATGAAGATATTGTTATGGATGAAGCGATCGTTTTTTAGGCTATTGGTGGTGATCAGCCAAAGGTTGACCCTACCATTGTGTCTATTGCATCAGGTACTATGAAAGAGGTGACTTAGAAATCATATTTTTTTATGTTCATATACCATGAACAAGGTGATCTATAAATGGTTTGTTTTAATTGTAGATGTGGGTCCTACTCACCCACATGAATGGAGACGTATTTTGCAAACCACCTAAATCGAGAGAAGAAGATGCCAACATCAGAATTGTGGACCTTTTGAAAACAACAAACAAAAAAATGCTGAGAAGGAAATAGTGTAGTAGACAAACATGTAGTATGATTAACATGTCTTGACATATACATTGTACTTTTCATATTTTTTTATGATACCTTTAACACTATTATATATGATGGTTTTTTTTTTTTGCCTCTTTGACACTATGATGTGTGTGTGCATTGTTTACTAATTAAATTGGGTATGGATAAATGAGAGTGGTGTGAGGTGGAGGAGGAGCCACACAAGCTTCCACCTTCTTGTGGTTGGCCTCGTTAGTAGAGAATAAAGCATTCTCAAAACCAAGAGAAGCTCAATGTAGTAATGAAATTTCCACATCACCAACCAATTAATGAAATCAAACCTTAAATAATTTATAATTATGTTTCCGTTGAGTTCTTATATTTCCTTTTTTTTGTCATATGCATATCAAATCTGATGGTAATAAATATTTTTGGATTACATTGCGGGTCTAAGTAGAGGTGTTCAGTCATGGATCGTCTCTACAATTGATTATAAATGAATATTGCAACCTTATAATGCATGACACATTTATCCTACACAAAAGTAAAAATAGATATCAATATAGATTTTAGTGCATCTTGAAGGAAATATAAACAATTTTAGTTGTGTTTCTATTTGTTTCTTAATCTTGTTTTCCTTGTATTTTGTAGGTTTAGCTCAAGTAACTCCTTATCATGATTAAGAATGGGATTTTCTTGTCCATGATGAAAAGTATGTGAAGGTTCTTCTAACTCTTTTCCTTGTTTAATTAGTCTTCAACTTCAATCCATAGACAACAATGCTCCTCATCAAGATCTAGATAAGAATGCTACTCATCTTCTTTTGATTTGGAGTATAATATAAGAAAATTATAGAAAAATTCAAGTTTAATTTTATTCACATTCTCACTAAAAACATTGTTCATCAAGTAGGGATTCTGGAAGGTGTGGTAGCTACAATTTATCATTTGTATTTACCCAACCCCTCTTAGGGGGACTCTCGTAAAATTAAATATTTTTGTTTCTCATGTGATTTAGCTAGCTTGGTATAGGTTTGTTTATTTGTTGCTTGAATAAATCCTTTTATCCCACAACTTTGAATGTTTTTGTAAGAAACATGTTTAATTAGTTCCTATGCATCATCTATGGAAGACTTAACCTTATTAGTATTTTGATTTTCTTGTTTTAAAATCCTATCAATATTTTTAACAAATAGGATGATTTCTCTACCTTTGAAAGTCTTGATGTCTTGAGCAAACAATAGTTCTTGAAAACCATTTGAAGTTTTATCCTTTATATTTTGGGACTAAACATAACACCAAGCTTCTAGAATGATGACAATATAACTCTATGTAGATGCATTTTAGTGGATGAATATTAGAATCATGTCATTGAGCATGAATCAAAATACAATTGTGAGTCATTTAACTTTATTAGTCTCTTAAATAGTTTTAGTGATTGGAAGAATAGACATGGGGTTTTCTTTATTTTGTAGACAAATGAAGGTTGTGTGTAGTTCTTGAACTTCTTGTCTTGTTTTGACTTGAATTCTTTGGCATGAACTTTTGTGTAATGGTGAAACCTTTGAGATGTTGCATTGATTTATTTAACTCTTTGATTTATCCATAATCCATAGTTTGCAGTGTGCACAATCCTTTCTAGTCACTTCCTTTTGAACTTCAAGTTTTTCAACTAGTCATTCTTTCAAAATATGATAACAAATTGCAGATCACGGTAGGAGAGGAATTTATGTCCATTTAAATATTCCTCGTCTCCATAATGCTAGCTTGCCTTATCTATACCAATGTTAGAAAAATATCTATCAGTCATACCTACCTTATCTTGTCCAAGTCTTATAATTGGATGGATCTCTTACCTACGTATATTGAGATATTGAATTCATCTTTATTGCATGCTTCTCCATTATTTCCAAAATCCTTTCTAAGCTTGAAAACATAAGATAATATATGAAATTCTTTCAATTTGGACTCGATTGTTCTTTCTCATACGAAAACATGATCGATGAAATATGATAATAATATTGATTGCATTGTAGTGATTATTCATTTTAATAATATTATATATGATTCTTAGATAGAGGAAAAATGACGAGTTTAGCAACATTGTCAATAATAATGGCATAAAAGGTTAATCTTTAGTGAATAAAGATATAAATTAGTTGCACTAATTTCTTAAATGTAATCTTGATGTATTTAAAAGTGACGGACAAGAGTAAGGATTTCAACTCTAGTAAACCTTATTAGTGTTGAAAGGCGTTGTCAACCAACTACATATAGAGTTACAACTAACATGCTTGAAACAAAATATAAAAGAAAAAGAAATAAACACCCACCTTGAATCGACATCTTCATGTTGAATTACATATTTAGTTCAATCCTTCAATTAATTCCTCCAAGACATTCACATTGTGCTCTAGACCTGAAATATTAATGATGTATTCTTTAGTGCCTTATCAGGTCCACTAAAAGGATCATGCCTCTTGAGAAGATGAGGGCTTTATTTCCCCTAGCCTCACATGCCCTAAATTTTATTAAGTGCAATTAATTTAGCAATGGGTCTCAAAAAGCACTTATACAAAATGATAGAGGACATAATTTTCCCACCAAGATGGACCAAACATTATAGAGCTTAGTAAAGTTTCATTTAAATCCAAAGGGAGGGAATTAGGTAACTTTCAATGAAAATGTCTCTTTGAATTACCTCATAAGATTCAACATGTCTCCACATGGCATTCATTGGATATGAATCTCCAAGCATGGTATTTTTTCCCTCCCCAAATACTACTTTGAGTATTTAACTTTAAATATTATTGCAAAAGTGTTGTAAAACCTAGTGAAGCATTAAAAAAAAGTAAACAATTGAGGTAGATTGAATTGGGGAGAGAGACGAAGGGAAGTACATACACTTTTGTTGTGGAAGAAAAACTATTTCTTATTTGATATGTAGAAAGATGAGAAGATATAAATTTCGTTTCAAAATAAAATGAAGTAGAACTTTCTTAAGACATGAAAAATTCCTTCAAGTTAAAATACTTATTGTAGAGAAATAAAATACAAGTCATTTAAAAGAGAAGTAAGAGCCTAATTGATGGGATCCCAAATCATTAAATGTCCCTTTGGATTACCTCATAAGATTCATCATGTCTCCACATGGCATTCTCTGAGGCTATCACACCATGATTTTTTTTGTTTTATAAAAACATTGTGTGGCTTAAACGATGTCGTCAACGTCGAATTGAAGCCATGGAAAAAAAAAAAGCATCAGTCTAATGTTGCTCAAGCGATGTCTTAGACATTGCTACCATAGCTTAAACCTTGGTCCAACGTCACTTAAGCAATGTCCTTTGATTGTTTTCTAATTATTTTGTATCCTAGGTTTGAAGAGGTTGACTACATGTCAATTAAAGAATGATGTGTTATCACAAAAGTGAATGTCTAGTTTAATAAAATACGTTATTTCAACACTACATACACGACATTATTCAACAACAAAAAAATTCATATTCAACATTTAACCAACATTACAAACGTGAAATAAACATTGAATTTCAACCCAAAATATAATAATAAAGATATATTCTATCCAAAAAAAAGTTTGAATGAAAACTAATAACTATATATATTTAATTAATGAAGATTCGAAGCAAAGTAACTTTAAAGAAACATCACATAAATGCATGATCTCCTCCCATGACAAAAGGCATATGCATATTTAATATTCAACTTATTCAACCTTAATCCTCTTAATCGTTAGGCTTGTAGACATGCTTGACATGTATTTTGTAATTATAAGGTTCTTACATAATATCATGTCCTTTTGTTTCTCTTTTTAATAATATCAAAAGTACACGCTATCATAAGGTACATGCTTGAATTAAAAACTACTAGTTATACATTCAATAAAGTGGTCTAACTTTGAAGAAATCATAATATAAATGCAATATTTCCTACACGTGACAAAAGGCACATGTGAATTTTTTATTTATCTTAATCAAGCACAATCCAATCATAAGTTCATTATTAAGCAATGTATATATACCCTTTGACATTTAGGTAACGATATAGTCTCTAACCTCTTTCTCTATGTTAGAGGTAAATCCTACACTCGGTGTCTATCATAAACATCATATTTAAGTAATAAGAAGGAATGCATGAGCTACTCCCTTTTTAAACTATAACTTCTTAAGGAAATTGCAATCCCATACGGTGATACCACAAAGGGATTGAACATCCCAAGTCTATCTAATCTAAAGCTTTTCAAAAAGATTTTGTTACATAGAGACATGGAACTTCAATCTTTACATGAAAAAACAACAATTGTTCAAAACATAATCCTCTCAATACACAATAAATTGATCGAGATCTCTGTCTTATTTTATTCTATTTTTCAACTAAAATGTCCAAGAATCATCAAACCAAATAATTTATGCCATCAACTCATTATCTAATGCAATAGGTTAGGTTTTGATATCAACCATGTAAACACTTTACATAGAAAATCAATAATCTCGAGAATAAAGAATTATTCTATTTTTCAACTAAAATGTCCAAGAATCATCAAACCAAATAATTTATGCCATCAACACATTATCTAATGCAATAGGTTAAGTTTTGATATCAACCATGTAAACACTTTACATAGAAAATCAATAATCTCAAGAATAAAGAATAATAAACATGAGTTATTTCTAACACTAGTTATTATAACTAGCTATCAAAAACAATTAATTAAAATTCCAAAAAAAATGTTTTCTAAGAGTCTATCTTACATTGAAATATATATATATATAGAGAGAGAGAGAGAGTGAAAATGAACCTTAAAAATGTATATATTTCCATCATCAATAATCTCCCAACCAAACTCAAACACCCATAATAAGAGTTCCATGAAAATAGGGAAAACTTTCAACAATAATTTTCACGAATTAACTAATCATTGAATTATGGTCTAGTGGTTTAGATGAAGATCAAACTCTAATAGGCATAGATCTCTAGAACAATGTGTGCATTACCTCAACTTAAAGGCTCCTTGTATTAAAATGGGCAGGGCAGGGTAGGATTTTAGCAGCTCTCCACAAAATATAAATGAAAAAGTGTTTATTTTTAATAACAAATCATGAATTAATTAAGTTTTAACCTATTTTCAAATATATATTTATACAATCAATAAATTTTCCATGAATATTCATCAAAAAATTATTAAATAGTAGAGGATTCACTCTAACTCTCTAACACAATAACACAATATGGTGGAACTCTCTAACACAATAACACAATATGGTGGAATAAGATTTTCTTTTTCGATTTTTTTTTTAAGATTTTTCTAGTAAATGATTCACTCTAACTCTCTAACACAATATGGTGGAATAGGATTTTCTTTTTCCATTTTTTTTTAAGATTTTTCTTTGAATTATGATTCTAGACTCTTTCAGATTTGGAAGATTTTTATTAAAAATATCCTTGTATAAAAACCAAAAAGTTTGATAATAGATTTTTAAACTTGGTCATTGAAGTCATATTTGTATCATCAATTGGCCATGCAAATGCAGTAAACAAATCAATGTTGTATTTTTTTCCTTAATAGTCTTTTAATTGTGGCCCAAACCATCCAAAATTAATGCATAAATAAGGCAAGGGTACAAGCTTGTGCATGTCAATTGGGGCTAGCTTGGGTGGTTGAGGAGAAATTGTTGTCCTCCCCACCCAGGTTCAAATCCTACTTGTAACATGTTTGTTCTTCATGAGCTAATTGTTCATTGGGACTGGCAAGGTACCATCAATCTCATTCTCATTTATGGGCTTGAAGGTGGGACAAGATTTCACATGTGAAAAAAGCTTGTGAATAAATATCCTAGGTAACATAAGAGAAGCCTATCGCAATTACTATATTATGAACTATTTGTAATGCAAGCTTAAACACTCTACAAATTGTCGAAGAAAAACACATAAAGTAATATCATTTGGACATAACTTCCAAATGCGCAATAACAAAAAAATAAAAATAAAAATAAAAAAAAAATAAAATAAAATAAAATAAAAAATTGCCACTAGGCTAGTGCCCAAATACAACATCGCATTTTATCCTATGGAAAACTATGAAATCAAATATGGATATGTAAGGTGACTATAACCAATCAAGTTTACAATGATCCAGAAAATCTCTCATAACAACATCATAACAAGGAATCATTTTAACACTTTTTTTGGAGTTATTTTTCAATACACATTTTGTCAAAAGTCATTTTTAATTCAACCTCGAAGTACAAAACTTTGTTTACATAAATGGCCATGATTATGAAGCTCAAGAAACACTAATACCAACGAATATGCCACCAAGACTCGAATGCATTGAAAGAATACATGTTGAATTTGCAGAGAACTCGATCAGTGTACTCAACTTGGCTCCAAAGCAAACAAGTCTATTTGTTCAGATCAACCTCTATCAAATCTTGTCAATTTTCTTAATATTCAACAAGTTTAGATAGGAATCAACAAGTTTGATGAATTTTGATCGAGACTAGAAAAATTTGACAGGTTTTAATGATTTTAACCAAGACTCACCAAATTTTACTAAATTTGAATGAATTTGAGCCAGCTCAATGAGTCTAAATTAATTTGACAAAGAAAGGAGTTTGATCAAGTTTGACCATAATTGGACAAGTTTGACCAAATTTGATTGTCTTTGGCCAATTTTAAGAAAGCTTGACCAAAAATTTGATTCTCTTGTTAGATTAGTTTGATTTTAGCAAAGCTTGACCAAATTTGATTCTCTTGTTAGATTAGTTTGATTTTAGCAAAGCTTGACCAAATTTTACAATAGGTTTCTCCCAAGCTTTTCTCAAGTCCAAATCATACTTTTACTCTTTAGCTTTACTAAGTCATTTTTTAGTCCGAATCTTGTGACTATGTTCAATGACACAATCAAGTCTTGGTAGGCAATTTTTGGTAGAACTTGATAAATTCTATCTAGAATTAAAAGATGGAGAAAGATAAGTCAAGACAATACCTCAAAATGCATATATTGGCATAGCCTCTGTTCATTTACCAAGCAAGGATATTGCATTGAGGATATACATATTTTCTCTACTTTGTAGAGAATCCATAAATAAATTACTCGTGACGATAATACAATTGATTCACTAAAATCAAACATGTTCTTTTGTATTTCACCCATTTAATACACACAAATGCATCACGAGGAGAAGAAAGCAAACTTCAGGTGCATGCATCCCTTACTACAACTATCATTGTACTCAGTGCTTCATATCCCCACTTATTTGTTGGCTTTTGTTGAGCTTTATTGGCCCACAAGCATCTACAAGCCCTTTGTGTTAAGTCAAGCCAAGGATATATCATTTGATCCAAACTCACCTTTGATCATTCATCATAACTATGTCGCTAGAGATTAAATGAATGATAGTTCCTCCAAAGAGACCCCAAAGATTCATCATGAAGATATTCAACGAGGTAATGACAATATACTTGATGAAATCCTTGTTGACATTTTGATTTTAGAATATGACATTATTTGTGATAAGTATAAACAACATGAACTACTGGAGTATTTTGTCAGTTGCATACCTATGAAGACAATGATTTGGACTTGAACGGAGGGATGGGAGCCATGCAACTAGCACCACCAAAGTACTCGCAAATTGACCAAAGACTTTTATTTGTTTTATTTTATTAAAAAATCTTCATATGATTCCATTACCTCTCATAATCCATAGGATTGTTGAAGAATCCTCGTTTCTTCATGTTGGTTCAAGGACTTTTCAATTGAGCAAAGTGTATAGGTGCATTGCCCTATGTGAGAAGAATTCCCCGACTTTCCCATGCAATTCTAATTGTTCCTCAATCATATATCCAAGCAGCTATGAAAATTTATTTTGTATGAGCCTGAAAGGCCTTTTAACCCTAGGCCCCATAAAAGAGTCTACCACAAAGTTGATCTAACTAATGACTTGAAAGAATTTGTCCTACTCTAGGTAGGGGATATGATGTTCAAACAACTAGTCCACTATATTAACCTATCAAACGCTTGCTTCAAATGTTGAAGCATGTACCATAATATTTGTGATTGTATGTTAATGGCTAACTGTAACCCATCCTAGTGTCTAGCAAACCAGGGACATCATCCACCTCAAGCTCAATTGGCTACCTCAAGCCAAGAAAGACTCAAATGAAAGATTGGCTCAGCTGGCACAAGAACTCTCAAGCCAATAAACTTGTTACATCCCAATAGGGTCAACCCTAACATGTTGGTGATTTATGCTACATTAGCTCCCAACAAGCCCAAAACCTCGATTGTTATGAAAATGATCGTTATGAAAGAGATCATGAAGCCCTCCCAAAACACTACCACTCGAAGTGGTAACATTATACTGCTCTACCCACCCCTTCTTTGGAATCCAAGGAGTCCCTAGACCTTGAGGGTTCCTAGAGAAAAACCCAAAATACACACTATTCATAATTATTTTGTAAATGCCATTAAAGCCTCCTCAACCTCAAATTCTTTCAACATTCTTGTTGGCTTGAATGATATGTTGTTTGGACAATTTGAATTCCACCGCTACTCTTTCTCAATGAAGGTAGTGATTTCAAGGGGCTCACAGATCCCTACAAAAAAGTTATGGTCCACAAGATCAAGGTTTTTTTTCAAAATCTTGAGATTTTTTGTCTGTAAGTGTAATGCCCCTAGGTTGAACCCCAATTGTACATATAAATGTAAATGAACATATAGGCTAGTGAGCAGTGGATATTGATTATAAATGTAAATGTAACTATATATATAATCTGGTGAGCTAATGGTACAAGGTCTTTGGTTCGGTTCTGCGCGCATTGAGTTAGTGCGCGGGAATCTCATACCAAAGGAGTGCACACATTTTATAATGTATCATGCACTTGTGTAAGTGTGTGAGGATTTCACACTAAAGGAAGGGTGTGCACCATCATGAGTTTGCATACAATGGATTAAGTGCACTTTTTGGGGCTAGAGTGGCTTTTTGTATATGTATTTTGAGTCCAGAGTGCTTGTGTGGTTATTAGGTTGGAGAGCCACATGTTGAATGACCAGTGAGCCATCATTGAAATATGTAATCACATGCAAATATTAATGAAAACGCATCATTGTTGCAGACCAACCATGTAAAAGAGTATGGGGGACTAAACTCCACTAGATAGGGAAAGGGGGCTAAGATTTAAGAATAAGGGGCTAAGCTAGGGGGGATTAAGTCCAAAGGAATATTATATTAATATTCCTTAAAGTATAAAGTATGGATAATTATTTTATCCTAAGTTCTAAGGATGGGAACAAGTGGGCCCAAGGTAGTTCTCAACATGACAAGTGTCAAGTTGGGAACATGCATACATATAGTTTGGACTTAATTCATTTTCCTATCATTCTATTATCATTCCTTCACTCACTCAGTTGTCATCTGTACCATGTTGTTACCATCAAATGTACATTGGTTAGCTTTGGAGTTGGACTGAAGAAGCGGGTTGTCAACCCATAGGAAATTGAAGAGGCGGGTTGTCAGGCTCGTGAGCAATTCTCTCTGGGTGAGAGAATTGTCGGTAACAAATTCCCTATGTGCCAAAATGAAGCTACATGACTCTGAGACTTCATGTTTGGCCTGTTGTTGAAGCCCCGGAAAGGAAGTGGGGTAGCCGAGGGACTATTGATCAAAGAAGGGGCACACTTCCTGGGGTGGGACAGACATGTGGGGAATGAGGGATTGTAGGTTGTTAGTTTGAGTTGGCACCTGTGACTAGGTTTTCCGGCTATCTTAGATTCCTTGGTCGGGTTAGGAATCCTTTACCTAAGTGGAGTTTAGTCCCAGCTCAGGGGTGACCCACTACTGAGATTTATGAGCAGTGCGGTCTAAGGCTGAGAGGAACGTGGAAGGTCTGGACGCAGTTGGTGTTCTTTTAAATCAAAGATAAGTTTCAATTGTGTTAATTCATATGTTGCGTTAATATTTATGCATTTGTTTTCATGGGTTTTTCCCGTGTATGTTGCATGCGTATTTATGTTATTATTTGTATGAATATGTGCATTGCAGAGTATTTTATGATTTAAATTAGTATTAAAGTTCGAAATTTTAAGTGGCATAGCCCAACAGGTGGTTGGGGATGTTACAGTAAGTAAAAAAGTTTGGGTTTCTTGAGTGCTTTGAATTACATTTGGCCAAACGTGATCGTCTCCACCTCTACTCATGAAGAAGGTAGGGGAGGAGTTGCAACCCTTGTTATCACCTCGTCTTAATGTTGTTGTTATGAACCTAGGTACCAATCCCACCCAGAGGTTAATATTAACTATGTTGAATACAGACGATCAAATCTTGGGCTTGGAAAACATACATGCAACCAATGATACAAAATAAAACTCATTTCTAGATATGGATAGATGATTAACTTCTCGTATCCCACTAGCTTATTTGGAGAGATCTAAACATGGTGGGTACCCAAGAGGATAAAGAAGGCATGTTCCATTCAAACACTCTCATGGTGAAAAAATATACTAGAATGCCCTCAAAACCAAGGTAGGTTGTATGACCCCAACAAATTCAATAGGAGTCATCTAAGCTATGGTTTAATGGGTCCAACTTTTGTAAGGGTAATGAAAGAGTGATTAAAAGGACCGACAAGGCCATGCTATCTTAATAGAATACATTCTTTTTTTCACTGTGGAGGAGCTCACCATCTGCAAGTCCTAGGAATGGCCACATTTTCCAACCATTAGTCCATCTACTTTTCTATTTCATGGGGTGTGGTTGAAATGTGTATGCTTAAAGCTTGGTATATCAAGAATGTTCCACATTTGAAGAACAAGTGTATTAGGAGATTGGAACCTTATTCCAAGACCCAAAGGGGAGAACCACTGGCGTGTATGGTGGGAAGATGCCATTTCTTGTAACGCTTTATTTTGAAGGGTTACAAGTGACAAATCACCTCCATCTAGTGTAAACCTTATAGTGCATTAAAGGAGGAATTTGAACAGATTAATTAATGACTTCAATTCAGTGCTTTCAATGAGAAACTTCAGGGGAAGGATGTCAAGCTCTAGCATCATCTGAAAGTTGATGAAATTTGAAGCTCCTTGGAAGCTCAATTGTGAGCAAGACTCCACTAGATCAACACCAATGATCGACCAACAAAAATCTCATTTTAAAGCATTTCCTTCTAAGTTGTTGAGAACAAATCAGTTGTTAAAACCAACACTGTAAGGCTAACCAAGCAAGAAGATCTTGAGGGGGAATTTGTATACCATTACAAAACGGCTTTTCAATCACAATTCCTCACTGAGGAATGTAGGGAGGCCATCCAAACATCTCTAGATGTGGTCCCTCACAAGCTTTTTGAAGTTCGGACAAGAATGTATGAATTGTTAAATTATGAGCTTGATTCAATACTGTAAGTTTCTTTTACTTCTGACTGTACTTTTAACTTAGATTCTTAATGCATAACAAAAAATTAACAGTAAAAACCATAGAGAATAACCAACATGCATTTTTCACACCATACGTACCCTGGGGAAACCCTATACAGGGAGAAAAATCCCAGCAAACAAACTTCCTTTATTGCAAAGACAATGTATGACCACTTACAATATATCCACCATGAAAACTCTACTCTTAAAGAGCTTTCCAATGACTCTAACTTGACTGTAGACTATTGAGAGACTATGTTGTTATAAGCTCCTGCTACCTACCAGTATTGAAGGTGTAACTTGTTGCCTTCTTGGACTTATATGTTGCCCTTTAATGGACTGATATGATGTCATTTAATGGACTGATACTATTGCATGTTATTGGACTGATACACAGCCCTAAAATGGATTGATACTGCGCCCTGTTGTGGACTGATATAGCAGCCTCCTGTGTACTGGTATTTGTTGCCTATATTGACTATTATAGCAGCCTCCTGTAAAATGATATGCACTGCCTATATTATTGTTATAGCAGCTTGCTTTATGGATTGATATTCGTTGCCTATATGATTGTTATAACAACCTCCTATAAACTGATATGCGCTGCCTATATGGACTGATATACTCAGCACATTAAACAAGCACTCACACCCTCACAAAACACAATGACAATAAGGAGGGTTGACCTCTGCTTATATAGAAATGGAGAGGTGAAGGAGAGGGCTTGAATTAGAACCTTTATTACATGATAGCCATAACTCGGCTTTACACTTTAGTTCAAGTTTAGAACTTGACTTTACACTTCAGTTACAACTCACCCTTGACATGGCATTGTATGTTATGCCAACTCAACAATTGACTCGACCTTGACTGGATATGCATGCGAACTACTCAGCATGCACATGACATGCATGCATGCAATGCCTGTCATGCATGCATGCAATGCCTGTCATGCATGCAACATGCGACATGAAACATGCATGCATGCAACATGCAACAAAAACTTGACAACTTTGACTTTGACCTAGACATGCAATTTTGACTTTTACAACTCGACTCTTTACATGGCAATTCGAATTTCTTCATGTTGGATGGTGTTACACATGCCAACACACTAGATCAATACATTTGCATCATTTGCAATATTAGGAAGATTGTTTGTTTCTAGCTCATAGGAATTTTATGTTCAACCTAACTTTTGCTCATGGCTCACAAGGATTGACTAGGCTCATAGAGGTTGTACGTTCCCCTTGACTTTTGCACTAGTCTGTCTATGCTCACAGAGGTTGTACTTTCCCCCTTACTTTTTCACTAGACTATCTCTGCTCATAGAGGTTGTACGTTCCCACTAACTTTTGCATTAGACTTACATCTTGACTTTTGTCTTAGACTTACAAGGCTTCTACCTTTGCCTTGGCTTGACTCACAAGATCGTATAGCATCTCGTTCGTCCTGACTTTTGGTTTGACTCACAGAGGTTGTACGTTCCCCCTGGCTTTTGTCAATACTTTACAAGACTGGTTGATTCTCCAAATTTCCCTGACTAGCCTCAGGGTGGCCCATATGGCCTCTCATTGGAGAATGACTATCGATGTTGCCAAATTTAACATGAATAATTATTAACTTCGGATGAATTGACATTGGACTTGTTATATATATTACAGGATAAGTCCCTTAGATTAGATAGGTTTTGTGTCAATTTTATAAGGTGGAGTAGGAATTTGATGGGCCATATTTGCTCTAAGTGTACATAGAAGCAATTAGAATGAAATCATTGGGGGCCTACATAAACAAAGGTGTCATTCTATCCATCCCTAAGCCCAAGGGCCCTAAGCACCAGTGAGAGACCAATCACTCTCCTCAATGTCTCATACAAGATTTTGGCCAAAGCTCTAGCCATGCAAATTGAGCATATCTTGTTTTGAGATCATTTGCTTTGAACAAATTGTTTTCATTAGGGGGTAATTTATTATGGACAGTATCATTGTGGTTTGGGAAGGAATGAAGTGTGCCAAATTCTCAAGCCTCAACACATTGTTCATCAAGGTCATGCTCAAGGATCTAAACTTTGGTCCCTTGGCACTGTGGAAACTCTCTTCGTAGAAACAACAACTTGCCTATCCATCAACAAATGTAAATTTGAAGTAGGGTTACTTCGATTTATTTACTAAGGTTGCATGTTAAGCCCTAAACTCTATGAAATGGCCAATGAGACTTTGGACTACCTGACATATCATAGGGTGGATCAAGGTCTAATGAAAGGAATCCCTTTCCTCGAACAAGGAGATGGACAACTTGTTAATAGAACGCTTTGTTGATGACTATTTTCTGTTAGAAAATAATAGATGTGCTCGTTTAACCATAGACAATATAGCAATATTGTCACCCAACCATAGCTCGAAGCCACCCTCGAGCACCTTAACCTTGACAGAGAATGATTCTGGAAGCAAACCCTAGGCCTAATAGCCAATCAATGTAGCGTACCTCTCTCTAGAGCAAGCATATAGGGCAGAAAGTCCAAACCATAACCAATAGAAAGTCCAAGCCTAAACCGAGAATACAGATTGCAGTAGTTGTAGCTGCAACTTCTCTCCATACTTGCGCACTTACCCAATTTCTGTAGTGCGCACTTGTACATTTCTACAGTTTCGAGCTATGTGTGCCAAATGAGATCTGGCTTCCTGTATTTATATTGTTTTTCTTGAGCTATTTGGGCCGACTTCTCATTCTGGAGGCTAAACACTTAATATTAAATATTTCCTTGAGCCAACTTGTCTTCTAGGGTTATGTTCAATGCTATAGGGTTTCTTCTTGCTTCCTGGAATATTCTATTCTCGTCAGGGTTACACGTGGAGGTAAATACCTCCCGCAACTACCATAATATCAACACTCCCTCCTAGCTAGGGAGGTATTGAAGGCAATGGTCTTGAGCACAAACATACCATTCAACAGGTAGCATCGTCATAGTCGTACAGACTATCTCATGATTAGATCACGAGCACCATCATCACTATCATCTGATAGCATCAACGACATCATCTCTCGAAGCCATACTCCATTTGAGTAATCAGGCATGATGATGAATAAGTCACTCACTCCACAGAGTGATTCAAGGACCATTCTTCTAATCCGGACATACGTCCTAGAAGAATGACTATCCCAACAGATGCTAAAAGCTATGCCATGGACTACATACACCATTCCTATAGGAATGTCAATCTAGGACTATTTTCTAATCGAGTCATATGTACCATAGATATTCATCTCAACCTATATGCCTTAGAAAATATCGGTCCTGAACCATTTTCCTAATCGGGCCACAATCTGTGCCTTAGAAAAATACTAGTCCATGACATGTCAACAAATTGTTAGCCTGGACTATTCTCCACAGAGAGAATACCTGTCCACCAGCAATATGTTCTATCTAGACCATTCTTCGCCTGGAGAATGTTTGTCCACAAGCACACTGACTATCCATCTAGTTGATAATCATTTTCAACACTATTGATAGTATACATGGAAATCAGAACAATGTCATTCAATAGAACACAATTGTGTCTATCCATAGTAGTACACAACTACTATCCAGTGGTACACTACCACACCAAGTAGCACACAACGACTTGATCAGTGACACATAGTCACAACTAGTGGAACACATCCACCACAGTAGCATACATCTACTTTCCAGAGACATACAGTCTCCATAGAAATCATATCATCTGATATCAACTTGCGCAGAAAACAATATCATGATATAAACCAAGTCATCTGGGCCATTCTTCCACTCACATCTGTGAGATCTGGAAGAGCATCTTCCCTCAGAAAGTAAAACATCAGCCATGGTCTTTCTGGACTATTCTTCTCAAGCATAGAAGAATAATTGTCCCCGATTTCTGAGCCTGGACCATTCACCTAACTAGGCCATTCATCCGACACTAAACATAGTGCAACTTGGATAAAATGAGTCTGCCCTAGGGAATGCATGTCCTTGATTGTTGAACCTGGACCATTCACCTAACTGGGCCATTCCTCCGGCACTAAACATAGTGCAACCTGGAGAGAATGAGTATGCCCTAGGGAATGACTGTCTAGACCATTTCCTAATGGAAATGATTGTCCTGCACCAACCTCCAAAATTGACCATTCTTCGAAACTGCTCACAACTGTGAACTTCGAAAGAATGACTGCTCGACGAGGCGGACCATTCTACTTGACCACTACTCAGAGTATCTGCCAAGAAGAATGATTGTCCTAGACCATTCCCCCACACTGGCCACAAGGGGAATCGTTGTCTATGGTACATCAACAATCTGTTGAACCATTTTCATTACGAAAATGATTGTTTGATCTGGACCATTTTCTGAACTGGAAAATGTCCATCCGTCAGAAATCTCAAACCACTTTCCGAACTAGAAAGGAATTGCTCATCCTGGACCATTTTTCGAACCAAAAAATGATTGTCCATAAATCAATAACACATTAGTGCTCCCTCCCAACCTGGGAGTAATCTCTTCCTTTTTCAATAAGGAAGTCATCTCCACGAGCTCCAACTTGTTTCTTGAGTACACAAACTTTTTCATCTTGGACAGAGGCTTTACCAAAATATTTGCTATCTGCTCATCTGTGGAGATATATTGGAGAACCACTTCTCTTTTCTGGACTTCATCACGGAGAATGTAATGCTTGATCTCAATGTACTTCGGTCTGTCTGGAACACTAGTTTTCTCTGAAGGCTTCATATAGCTCTGATCATTACAATATATCATGGTTGAATTCAACACTTTTGTTTCCTGCTAGCTCATGACACCATGGCAAGGCTCAAACTGAAACATATCCAAGTAGCACTTCTTCTATCATCATGAGAGTTTGCCATGGATTAGCAATCCATCATCCTGGACTTATGAGTAACCATTATGATACATTATTTCTGTTATAGAAATTTTTCCCCACACTTATGTTGTGCATGAGAGGCTTTGCACCAAGTTGTTTGAATCCATACAAGATCTTCTTCCATCTGCATACAAGGGTCTCTTCTGGTATAACTCAAAACCTTGAGATTGCTCTACATACGCTTCTTTTTCAATTACTCTGTTGAGGAGAACAATCCTTACATTTATCTGATGTAAACTCCAACCCATGGATATTGCAGCAGATATAATGGCTCAGGTAGAGGTATGTTTGGTTATTGGAACAAGCTACCATCCTAGTATTTTCCCTCCATCTGGGAGAACCTCTAGTTCTAAATCTCGCAATGTTTCCATTCATAAGTTTTTCATACATTGTTCTTCATCACAACTTCCATTTCTTCTGCTTGATTGCTTCTAGTGGATACAAACCAAGATGGTAGTCTTGTGATTCTCGATATAATGACTTGTTGTTCTGGCTTTTCTTTCTCTCTTGGAATCTTCATGTTCTTCCTCATGTTTCTCTTTAGCTCTTGGGTCCATGGAGTTTTCTATAGATTCCATGCCCTGAAGATTCCAACTTCTTCCTTTCATCAAAGGATCATGGATGTGGATGGACAACCGGGGATACTTTAAGGCTTCTTTTCGAAGAAGATTTCTTCTAAAGTTAAACTGAACACTTGCTGCTTTTCATGGCTGCTATCATCAATGGGAACATGGATAGATACTTCATAATCCTCAATGGATCATATTATTTAGGATTAGCTCCCTCCTAATCCTTACTTCATGCATGAATGCATGTTTTTCTTTTGGAATTATATAATCGACTCCCTCCATCTAAGAGAGTCCACGCTTTCGTCTGCATCCTTATTGCCTTCTGCAAAGTGTCACAAGTCTTTTTCTAATTTCCTCTTGATTGTTGACTTCTTTCTGTTTTTACTTCTTCTAGGTTTCTTCAAGTTTGATTCTGATTTCGACTTATATTGCAGTTGTTACTTATGTTAATAGCTTCCACAGGAATTGTTACCAAGGATTATCAATGTACTTCATCTTTTCATGTGTATTGCTCGACTTGTAGTCATAGTGATAACAATCCTTATCTTGTTATTCTTCCATAGGTATTGTTTCTCTTTGAACATCTTATCTTCTAAGAAATAGATATGCAAGATATGTACAGAAATTATGTAAACATGGTATGTACAAGAATTATGAAGAATATTTTTACCTTGTCTTAGAAGAAGAAGTTTGTTTTATCTTGCTTGGCCTTCTTTGAGGGTTCTCTTTCTTCGACAATTGTTGCTTCGTCTGTTTCCTTCCTTTTCTTAACTCAGGACAGTGGTTCCTGTAGTGACCATATTTTCAACAGTTGAAGCATTGTATCTTTGACATATCCTTTTCTTGATATGGTTTCTTCCTTGAGCCAAACTTCTTCTTATTCCTAAAATTCTTGAACTTTGTTGTGAAAGCTTGATCATCATATATCTTTTGGGATTTCTCTTTTGCGCTAATCATTGATTCTTCTTGCGCACAACAAGTCCAAAGTTCTTCAAATGTGGGATACTCCTTTCTTGTGTTCATGCTTGCGGAAAATGCATCCCATGTCTTGGGAAGGCCATTGAGTACTATATTTACCAATTCCTTCTCTGAAATGATTTCTTCAATAGCTTGTAGTTGATCTCTTAACTGAGAGATTCTCACAAGGTATGATGTTATGTTGTCATCATCATTCATTTTCATGTCACGGAGCTCATTCTTTAGACTCATTACTTGTCCAATGTTTTTGACTCAGAAGAGGTTTGTTAGGGCATCATACATCTTCTTAGATGAGTCGAGATGGGAACTGTAGGGTATCAAGTGGTCTTTTATAGAGTCCACTATGGTACTCATGGAATTGATGTCATTGTCTTTGAACTTCTCCATAACTGCAACGTTCTGAGGTTCCTTCTCTTTTCCTTCTTCAAACTGTGGTTCCACGATTTTTCCTTTCACGATATCCAACACTTTATTCTTGGCAAGGGTGAGGTCAATCCTTGTCTTCCACGCTCTGAAGTTAGAAGCCCCTTCTAACTTGTTTTCTGACTTCATAGAGTAAGTCATAACTGCTTTGACTTGGTCAACCTTTGACTTTGACCAAAAACTCAAACTTGACGTCTTATCTTGTTGAGAGTACCAGGAGGTGCACTAGGTTAAGGCGTACCAGGCTATCCAAAAATTAGGTCAATCTCTTCATTTAAGGTGCCTCAAAAAGAGGGTTAGGGTTTCATTGTTACAGCAAACACTTTGACTACAACTGCAACTATACCTGAGCAAATCCTCTCAATCTATCTTCCAGCGGTTAGACTGTCTGAAGATAGTGTGGGCCCATAACCTGTTAGAAAATAATAGATGTGCTCGTTTAACCATAGAAAATATAGAAATATTGTCACCCAACCATAGGCCGAAGCCACCCTTGAGCACCTTAACCTTGACAGAGAATGATTACGGAAGCAAACCCTAGGCCTAATAGCCAATCAATTTAGCGTACCTCTCTCCAGAGCAAGCATACAGGGTTGAAATTCCAAACCATAACCAATAGAAAGTCCAAACCTAAACCGAGAATAATTGCAGTAGTTGTAGCTGCAACTATTCTCCAGACTTACGCACTTACCCAGTTTCTGCAGTGTGCACTTGTACATTTCTGTAGTTTCGAGCTGTGTGTGCCAAATGAGATCTGGCTTCTTGTATTTATACTATTTTTCCTGAGTTGTATGGGTCGACTTATCATTCTGGAGGCTAAACACTTAATATTAAATATTTCCTTGAGCCAACTTGTCTTCTAGGGTTATGTTCAATGCTTTAGGGTTTCTTCTTGCTTCCTGGAATATTCTATTCTCGTCAAGGTTACACGTGGAGGTAAATACCTCCCGCGGCTACCATAATATCAACATTTTCCTACCAAACAAAAATCAATGGACAACACGATGGAATGACTCAAGATTGTCTATACAACATCTAAGTCCAGAATCCAATGGGCTTAAACCCAATGCTACAGGGAAAACCTTCCTAACTTCCCTAGTTGGTTGGTTGACCAAGATTGGTCTTGGATCCAACCAAGGTAGATATTCAAATTCCTTGGTATCCCTTTTGCCTTTCAAGCATCCCCCGAAGAACTATGGGAGATGGGAATTTAAAACGTTAAAAAAAAACTTAATCGTTATCCAAGCCACTAGATTTGGATGCCACAAACATTGAAGATGGCAAGAGCTTTCACCGAGTCAATTATAACCTCCATTGCACTCTATAGTGTCTTTGTTTTGGGGAGGTGTAGTTATGATCCTAATGGGGATATGTTATGGCACTCTAACCAATATATAAGGGGTCATCTGTATAAGCAAATAGTTATTCGACTTGGTATTAGACTTCCTTAAGTAATGAGAGAGAACAAGTAGTATATATGAGGCTTATAAAATCAATGTTACACATATTGGCATATGATCATGGTACATGGAAGTATTTGGGGTTATTGGGAATTATTACCTTGATATCTTGGAGTTATTGTGCAACTCATCAAAAGAATATTCTTGGGTGTTGTGTTCCACATCTACATTTTGAGTTTAACATGTTGCTTTGCAATAATTAGGTTCATAACAAACTCATACTCAAGCTCATACCTTGTGAACACAATGGACTCTCAAAGTATTATAAGGAAATGAACCCCAGAAGGTGCTTCATCAGAATTCCATCTATCAAGAAGCTCCTCTATGTTGATGTTTTTAGTAGCATCGGACAGGGACTTCCACGTTGGCTTGTGTCTAGCATGTGGGAGTCGTCATAAATGCCTCTCGGAATCTTCGGAGATTCACTTTATGTAAGTGAATGTACTTTTGTAATAAAGTGAGTTTAATTTAATGAAATGTCTAAGTATTTGGCATTAGTAATTAAATTAAGGCTTAGCCGTTAGATCTAAAGTGAACGCGAGATTAGATCTCAATCGTTGATCACTTTAGGAGATCTAGGGTTTTGGACTTAGGGTAAACTCAAGGTTATAAAAGACATCCTAAGTGAGAGGAGGAGACACAATGATGGTACACAAAGAGTGAGTGAGCATTCAGGTGTGCAGGGGCAGCGACCAAGGAAAGGGTGCAAGGGAGCAGGAAGGGAAGTAGCAGTCGGCAAGATCGAAGGACTGATCTTGGGTAACATGCTAGGCTATTTGTTGCATTTGTATTTCCTCAGAAGGATCATTATCGCAAGATGGGAGCCCTGATTTTGTTTAATAAAATCATCACAGATCTGGTTTTCCCGCGAGGGTTTTTTCTGTTGATGTTTGGACAACATCGGGAAGACATTCTCTTAGAATAATAATTAATAATATAGTTATTGATTATTAAATATCATATATAATAAGTAATTGATAATAATAAGTAGTTATTAATTATTCAAGGGACGCATCCTTTCATGGATGGTCACCATATGTTCCCTATATATGGAACACTCATCATTGCAATAATATATCGATTATATCTCATATGAAGAAAAACAACATGGTATCAGAGAGGGACTAGGCTTGACTCATTCACAGGAGGGCCCACGAAAATGAGAGTAGAGTAAAATGTTGGGAGTGTTAAATTTATGGGGTTGTTACAATCTCTATGTACAACATTTTACTTTTTTTCTCCTACCTAAATTATAGAAAGAATTCCATAAATTATGGTGGGCAGTAATTTCTAGTAAAAATGTCTAATTACCTAAATATGAGGAATGTAATGCATATTTACTTCTACCTATATTTATGCAAAACAATTTAACAAAGTCAAATGCTATGTGGATGGATTATAACCAAATTAATCTTTGGTTAGTTAGAGAGTTATTCTCCAACTATTTATAAGAAAGAAAAATTAATTTAATTTTTTAAAAAGACGTGCCTTTTTTGGATCAATCTAATATTACTATAAAAAGACACAACAATAGACACACATATTTTTTCTCTCTCACACGTGGGATAAGTGATCTAAGGAAGAGACTAAGAAGTTGAAATTTTATGAGTTCTAGTGTTTACTAAAGTAATATCGTATATCATTGGAAGTAATTACCACTTGTGGAAAATTGTGTTTGTTTAATTTAACACTAGAAAATCAACATGGTTAGCCGTATGACATCGAGCATATGATGGATGTGTGTTGGTAGTCGTATGACATCGAGTATATGCTGGATGTGTGTTGGTATCTGTATGACATCGAGTATATGATGGATGTGTGTTGGTCATAGTAGAAGACATATTATTTGGAGGGTCACTATATATAGTTGTGCACAAGATAAATTGATCTCCTCTAGGGGATGTTTTTTGTTGTTCTTGTTTCTTGTTCCGGGAAGGTCACATGTAATAGCTCTGAGAAGGAGCCATAATGACTGTCGTAGGAAGAAGACATGGAGGGAAATACCTTCCAACATGATATCAAGGAGAGACATTGCGAGACATGATACTTAGAGACAAGAAGTCTCTAGGAGCACTGTACCTCCCAGGACGGGACCATGCCAGATAGCAGAGACAGTTCCAATGATCATGGATACAACGAGTCAAGACTGACTGTAGCACAACTATGGTAGATCCAATAGAGGAGGAAAACATATTATGAGACTCAGAGGGAGCAGGCATAGCAATCCCAATACATGAGTCGAGCCATGAGATGTTGAGGAAGCAGGAATGGAAACAGTTCCAGTGTATGTAGAGGCATTCCCAGAGAGGGAGGTGGTACTACATCCAAAGGGAGCAGAGATTGAGTTACCTCCAGAGAAGGAGGAAGAGCTACCCTCAGTGTCATAGGGACTAGAGATAGAGGAGGAGTCACCTCCAGCTCCAGAGGGAGTGTTGATGATTTTCAACTTCCTGAGACATTGGTTTCATGAGGGAACCTCGATATATCAAGTATGGTCCAAGATGACTTAGCATGATCAACATTTACCTATGTTTCTCTAGGCAAAGGAATCCATGATTGCAGTGTATGTTCAGAACAAAAGTCCTCATAAGACTTTGAGGAACATGATGCCCGAGGAGGCCTTCACCGAAGTGAAGCCCGAGGTTGGACACTTCAGGATATTTAGGTGTCCAGTATACATTCATGTACCCAAGGAAAAAAGGATCAAGCTAGACCCTTTAGGCAGAAAGGGTACATTTGTGGGGTACAATGAGTCTTCAAAGGCATATCGGATCTACATCTCTGGTCAGAGACAGATTGAGGTGAGCAAAGATGTTACCTTTGAGGAGGAGGTATCCTTTAAAGAGATCTAGAGGATCTCACATGGAGATTGATCAAATTGATCCAATTGATCCTGTTGATCATGTAGCTCCAGTTGATGTTCCCAAAGATATTGTAGTAGTTCAGAAGAGACCTACATGGGCTCGTCAGACTCTGTAGGAGGTAGAAGGATATGTAGCTCCTCATGGTACCTTCCGAGTGAGCAAGATACCTCAAAGATATTCATGCTATGCCGCAGCTATGAGCCACATCATTCATTTTGAGCCTTCATGTTATGAGGAGGAAACTAGTCATCCAGTATGGAGAGATGTCATGATGGAGGAGTATCAATACATTATGAAGAATGGTGTGGGGGATATTGTTCTGAGACCTGAGTGGAAGTCTGTAGTGACTTCCAAATGGATCTACAAGATTTGAAGAGAGCATCGAGACGCACAAAACAAGATTTGTTGCTAGAGGATTCTCTCATGTGGAGGGAATAGATTATGAGGAGACATTTTCTCCTGTTGCTCGATACACTTCTATCTAGATGATTATTTCCCCTGCAACATCCATGGGTTAGAGAGTACATCAGATGGATGTAAAGACAACCTTTCTCAATGGAGAGATTGAAGAAGAAGTATACATCGAGCAGCCAGATGGTTTCGTGATACATGAGAAGGAGTCTCATGTGTGCAGGTTGAAGATGGTCTTGTATGGACTCAAGCAACCACCTTGAGCTTGGTATGCAAGGATTGATGGACACCTGATGATTTTTGCACTTCAGCAAAATTGTTTTCGATCCTAGCCTGTACTACAAGACTGTTAATGGTGAGTCCCTGATTTTGGTCCTCTACGTTGATGATTTATTCCTCACCGGTACAGAGAGCCTTATTATTGAATGCAAGTATGCGTTGGCCTATAAGTTTGAGATGAAGGACCTTGGTATGATGCACTACTTCTTGGGACTAGAGGTGTGGCAGAGAACTGATGAGATCTTCCTAAGTCGGGGGAAGTACACAGTTGAGATATTGAAGAAGTTTGGAATGTTGAACTTGAAGCCTGTGGCTACACCAATGGTGACGAATCTGAAGAAACTAAGTGTGTCTTTTTTCGATTCTGACGAAATTGATCCGACTCTGTACAGACAGTTGATTGGATCACTGATGTATCTGTTTAACACCATACCAAATATTTGTTATGCAGTGAGTGCACTTAGCCAGTTTATGAGTCAACCGAGATAGACAGACTAGATTGTTGTGAAGCATGTGTTGAGATACCTGCGAGGCACAATTAGACATGGCCTGAGATATACTTCCAGTATTGATATGATATGGCAAGAATATATTGACTCTGATTGGGCATAGAGCGTAGTTGACAGAAAGAGCACCTTCGGGTGTTGCTTCACTTTAGGATCTTCCATGGTTTCCCGGTGTAGCAGGAAACAAACTTATGTGGCTTTGAGCACAGCAAAAGCATAGTACATTGCATTAAGTATGTTAGTCTGTGAAGTAGTGTGGCTTCGCAAGCTCCTTGCAGATTTATCCGAACATGTGTTGTATTCCACCATTATTCATTATGGTAACCAAAGTTGTGTGAAGATCTCAGAGAATCTAGTGTTTCATGAGAAATCGAACCACATTGAGATCAAGTACCATTACATCCGAGACATGGTGCAGAGGAAGGAAGAACTGGTGTTGTACCTTCCTACAGATGAGCAGGTTGTTGATGTTCTTACCAAACCGAGACAAAGTTCAAGTACTTATGTGACAGACTTGGCGTGGCAGAGAATGCCTCCCTCGCTGAGAGGGAGTGTTGATGTTTGCAGCTTCCTGATACATTCTCCAGATTGTACTCCTCTGTGACTGAGTTGAGTTGATTTGTGTTGACACTTATCCAAGAAGGGATAAGTAGAACACTTGTCCGAGAAGGGATAAGTAGAACACTTGTCCGAGAAGGGATAAGTGTGTTTGGGATTATAGCCCAACGTCCCTTGTGGAGCACATGAGGACACGTCCCATGTGGAGAGCACATGAGGACATGTCAAGGGAGTTGACCCTTGACGTCACACACTATGGGAGTTGACCCTAGTGTTTCTAGAGGGTGTAGCCTCTAGAAGTCCACATGGGAGTGCCATGTGTGACAAACATTCTCCAGATTGTACTCCTCTGTGAATTGAGTTGAGTTGATCTGTGAGGACATTTATTTGAGAAGGGATAAGTGGGACACTTATTCGAGAAGGGATAAGTGCATTTGGGCTTATAGCCCAACGTCCCATGTGAAGAGCACATGAGAACATGTCAAGGGAGTTGACCCTTGACGTCACACACTATGGAAGTTAACCTTAGTGTTTCTAGAGGGTGTAGGCTCTAGAAGTCCACATGGGAGTGTCATGTGTGACAAACGTTTTGCTACTATGGTGGTTGTGTACCACTGGCAGAGACTGCGTGTCTCTGGACAATAGTTGTGTACTACTATGGAAAGATACCTCCCTAGCTAAGAAGGAGTGTTGATGTTTCAGCATCGGGCGGAACTTCTCCTAGATTGGGCTACAAACCAAGGGAGATAGAATACATTTATCATAAAGTTGCACTTGTGGTAAATGGGCACAGACCTAGTCCTTCCTTGATCATTACAAGGAATAATATGGACTCCAGGTGCTTGAAGTGCTTTCCACGTGTCAGTTAGCATCAGGCTAACATTGACTCACAGGTGTGTACTTGTGGTGAAAGATCCTGGTGTGATCTTTGTTCTAGTCATGGTGATTTGACAAGGAATGATAAAGACTCAAGATGCTATATGTTATTATATGCGGACCCAGAGTGGGCCTCATCTCAAAGAGAGTCAATTGGCTCAAAAGGGAGAGTCGTGGAAGGAGTTTCTCCTTGGTTCAGGTGGGAGAGAGACGTCTCCCAAGACTGACATACAAGTGTCATGAGTCTAGGGTGAAGTTTGTATACTCCAGAGACAAGCTTGGAATGATGCAGAATGTCTCCCTCCTTGAGAGGGAGTGTTGATGTTTGGACAACATCGAGAAGACATTCTCTTAGAATAATAATTAATAATATAATTATCGATTATTAAATATCATATATAATAAGTAAATGATAATAATAAATAGTTATTGATTATTCAAGGGACGCATCATTTCATGGATGGTCACTATATGTTCCCTATATATGGAATACTCATCATTGTAATAATATATTGATTATATCTCATATGAAGAAAAACAACATTTTTCAGAGGTATTTCCCTAAAATATTGTGTGAAATGTGTTTGGCTTTCTAATTTTTTGCTTCCGCTATTTTAAAGGTTAATACTCAATTGTGCTTTAATTCATAAATAAGCAAGCAACTTTGTGCTAAGATTTATCAGAATTAACTGTCGGGTGTTGGGTAAGAGAATTTAACATGGTATCAAAGTCGAGACTTTGAGGAAGCCAGATTTGCACAAGATTGTTTTTTGCGGCACATATAAAATTTTATTGCAGGTTGTCGGTAAAGGTGAAATTAATTTTCAAAAATATGAGAGAAAGAGACTGTCATACAACCATACATATTGTACTTACAACCGTCGTATGGGTCATACACCATACGGGCGATTGTGGTCTGAGATCTGTGTAAGTGCAGAAGGTGAAATCGGCTGCAAACAGAAGGTTCAACTAAGAGAGAAAGTTGATCGTGTGGACATTGAGCAACAAGGTGAGCCTCTGGTAGTGTGAGAAGATCCACAGAAAAAGAATTGACAATAGAGGAAAGACAACAGTCGATGTGAGCTGAGATCCAAGTCGTAGGCAGCGACTAGGTGACAACATGGATTGTGCAGTCGGCTAGTAGAAGGGACAGCAGATCCACTTGAAGTGGAGCCTCCATCCACCAAGACTAAGTTGCAGTTGAGATGGGAAAAGTGGAGGCAAAGCAACCGCTGGGAAAGGTAAGAGGTGATAGGGTTTATCAGCCAATGAAGGCACACAGAATTGAGACGCTATAGCTGCTGCTGCAAGAGTTGATCGTGGTGGACGTGCGAGTTGTTTGACAGCAGGTCGCGGGTGAGAGAGTTAGTCGTCGGTTCATAAGTAAAGAGCAACGGTTGGTGACGACTACAGGAAAAGGGAGGAGTCGCATGACAAGCAGCTAGTGAATAGTGGGCATCCAGCCGCCAAGGAGCAGCGAATGACAGAAGGTGACGGTTGCAGTTGCCACAGGTAGCCAAGTCGCGTAAGGTCAACCACCAGGGCAGGCCAGCAAGCCACAGAGGGTAGCAAAGCCGCCTAGTAGGGGCCACAACCGTCAGGCAGTGGGAAAAGACCCGGGCAGCGAGAAAACAACCTAGAAAGGGCTCGGGCAACCCAAAAAATTTCAAGCAAGCCTAGAAAGTTGTCAGGCAGGGCCCAGAAAGCCTCGGGCAGACCCAAAAAATTGGCGGGCAACACAGAAAATAGTGAGGCAGCAGGCAGAAAACTCAAGCAGCCTCGAACAGCTTTGGGAAACGAATCTGAGTAGTGGGCAGCAGGTCCGCGCAGCGGGCAGTGAATGCGGGCAATGGGAAGCAAGGGTCCGAGCAGCGGGCAGCATGCAGAGAAACCCTGGGCAAAGGTCCAAGCAGCCAACTAAGGAGGCAGATGGCAATGGCTAGCCTCATGTTTGCTTGAGTCATCACATCGCTTTGGAGCAAAGGAATTTTGCTCAAGTGCTTGGGTCACGAAGGACAGTGACAAAAGGGGATATCAAATGGATGAAGGACTTTCATCCAGAGATCAGGGGATGACAAATCTATCAATGAGTGGTAGAGAACAAGGAGCATGTAGCTCCAAAGGTTGAGATGCTAAGAGGGAGTCAGCCTTCGGTTTCAGGTGGGAAGGAGCAACCTTCCAAGTCTACCAAGGAGTCATGGTGCAAGATGACCATGCAAGGTGCTCGGGAGCAGGAGGCTTCTAGGAGCATGATCAGAAGCAAGTCTTCACATACTGGTCTGAACAAGATGGCAGGGATAGCTTTCATTTCAAAGGGAGAAGCCAATCAAGTGGATTGGAGAGAAGTTATGGCAGTAAATCTGATAGCGAAGACAGAGCCACCCCCGGGTGGTGGAAGTAGCGTCCTCGCTAAGAGGGAGTGTTGATGTTTTTAGTAGCATCAGACAAGTACTTCCACGTTGGCTTGTATCTAGCACGTGGGAGTCGTCCTAAATGCCTCTTAGAATCTTAAGAGATTCGCTTTATATAACTGAATGTACTTTTGTAATAAAGTAAGCTTAATTTAACTAAATTCCTAAGTATTTGGCATTTGTAATTAAATTAAGTCGCAGTCGTTAGATCTAAAGTGAACACGAGATTAGATCTCAGTCGTTGATCACTTTAGGAGATCTAGGGGTTTGGACTTGGGGTAAATTCAAGGTTATAAAAGGCAACCAAAGTGAGAGGAGGAGACACGGTGATGATACACAAAGAGTGAGTGAGCATTCAGGTGTGCAGGGGCAGGGGCCGAGGAAAGGGTGCAAGGGGGTAGCAAGGGAAATAGCAGCCAGCAAGATCGAAGGATTGATCTTGGGTAATAAGCTAGGCTATTTGTTGCATTCATATTTTCTCAGAAGGACCGTTATCCTAGGAAGAGAGCTCTTATTTTATTTAATAAAATCATCACAGATACGGTTTTCCCGCCAGGGATTTTCCAAGGGTATACCTGAAATCATGTGTACAATGTGTTTGGCTTTCTGATTTTTTGCTTCCGCTATTTTAAAGGTTAATACCCAGTCGTGCTTTAATTCATAAATCAACAAGTAATTTTGTGCTAGGATTTATCGGAATTAACTGACAGGTGTTGGGTAAGAGAATTTAACACTCTAGGCAAGAAATCATGGTTGAATCTTAACTTTCAAACTCTCATTTCCATCCTAATAGTGGCTAAAGTTAGAGGCCTCATTTCTCAAAGTATTTGGTAGCCCTGGGAAGTAGTTACGTAAAATCATGATTGGAAAGTCTTGAGATTCACATATTGCCTAAATTACCAAGATACGGATACAGTTATGGATCTGTCATATTTTTTAAAAGACAGGCTTTGGATACAATTGGGAAACATAAAGTAGAAAACATATAAACATGTTTTTATAACTCTGAAATTAAAAACATAGAAAAATAGATATATGAATCAAAACCATTCACAAATCCCAACATTAAACTTTTTAATTTATAACCAAAAAAGAAAGAGTTATTGTGTTTTAATAGTGGCATCCACCATCATATCCTGGAGAGATCAAATATGTAAATTTTTATAAACCCAACATGCAGAACTTTAAAGCCAATAATTTTACTAACCAGAATTAATTCATTGCTGATATAAATTCTGAAAATTATGCAGAAAAGTTACAGCCGAGTTTTAACTTATGCACAGCAGAAAACAGAAAAGAAACCAATCACATATAAAAACTATTACACCAGAAATTTTACCCTTGTAACCCCAGTGTGGGGAAAACCAGCTAAGAGGGGATTTTATTCTTTGGCTTCAGAGGAAAATTACAGCAACAAATATTCAAAAATTTCTTACAGAGAAACTTGCCCTCTCCTTCAGCTGTACGGCCCAGTCTTCTTGTGTTGTACGGCCTAACAAGAATAAGCCTACACGGCCCTGCTTGTACGGCCTGGCTGGTACGACCCTTGCTAATACGACATGTACGGCCTGGCTGAAATCGGCCTCTGTTTTTGGTGTAGTACGGCCTAGATTCGGCCCTCATTCTCCAGATGTTGTACGGCCAAGTACGGCCTTCTCTGCTGCTGCTCAGCCTTGCTCAAATCGGCCTCTACCTCTGTTCTCAAGCTTGCCTCTTCCTCAGCCAAAAATCGCCCTCTTCAGCTTTTCAGCTCAATGTGTGTTTGTGTCCTCACCCTTAGCCTCCTTTTATCTTTTTCATTTCACTCTCTTTCCCCCTTCATGAACTTTCTAGAAGAAATTAGAAAGTTCACTTAAGTGAAAATTTAATTTCCAAAGTCAAAGACTTTAGAAATCTGAGTTAAAAGCCAATAAAAATTATTTGACTAATTTTTATGCTTTTCCTAAGTCAAAACTTAGGGTAAAATAAAATGTTGATCTGGGTATTAATTAAATGTCCTTCAGCATGCTTGGACACTTAGACCTATGCTGAGACACCTTCCAAGCTACAAATTTAACAAAATAATCATGTTGAGACATAATCCATCACAAAGTTATGAATGTCAACATTCTACACATAGAAAACATCTAAGAATTAAAGTAGCTTATGAAGGGCAAGTTATGTCTATTGTGAATTGAAGTGGGATTTAGGCAAGTTATAAGTTATAACTAGTTTGGTTAAAGGTCTCGAGGTTGTCGGGGTTGGCTGCCTCCATTGCATGCCTCACTTGATGTCCCTGACGAGTTAGACATCATAATCAGCCCCGGCGGATTTACACTAGGTATCATACACGAAATACAGAGAAATGCTCGAAAGTTTTCCCACAAGATTTTCCTTGGAAAAAAATGTTATAACTTAATTATTTATTGGAGGTAAAAAAATTCTTTCAAGTTTTTGGGTTATAGGCTTTAAAAAGATTACATTAATTATTTAAAGGCAATAGTATATTAGTTGTGTTTAATATATTCAACAGTTCTAAGTGTCAATGGCATCTTGGAGAAATCAAACAACAAAAGAAATATGGCAATATTGAGACAAGTAATGATCTAAACGGCATTTCTGGCAATACTATTGAGATAGCCCCACATATTAAACAACTAATTTACTCGATATAGCAGTGTCAATCTTCAACCTAGCACTGACAATGTTGATGTTTTCAATAGGACATGCAATATCTATTGAAATAATGTAACTGCAAAGAGTATTCTTATTATTATTTGATATATTATTCATTGGATCAATCCCCATTGTGGATTGATCATGTCGGCTATTGTAATAGGACCAAATCC
>JZKD02S0646673.1:197606-212186 GCA_000966675.3 Picea glauca | reverse complement strand
ACCTTTCATAGACCCACCTAGTGGCAACTCATCCCTAAGGGAACCAGCTTACTAGGGCACTCTGTCACCCCCCCAGGTATGAACAAGTTAAAGAGCATAATTTCCAAGCAAACGTGATGAAACAAAAGAGAGTTTAATGCACATATTCAAATGCTTTGAAAATTAGAGTGACACATACCATGATACTCGGACTCATTACCTCATGGAGCAAGACCCATTGCTACTTCAAGATCAGGCCGATGGGATGGATGATGTTGTTGTTGATAGATAGGATGCACTGAAGAAAAGATGGTCCCGCCGGGGCCAAGCTCAAGTCATATGGCTCTCAATACTCCATGTCTAGGACCTGTGGGCCTCGAGACATAATCTCCTTGGTTATCCCTAGGATAGGGAATAAATCTGGCTCCAACTTGGGGACATGTGCTCACCGTAGAGCGCATGAGAACCTCAACATCTCTGGCATGACCTGTAATCTATTGGTTGAATGCTAGGTGTAGTCAAATAGTGAGTGAAACCATCCTAGCAATGTCTCATAATAGTTGCCTATGTGCTTCATCATAAACCAAAACAATGACAAGTCAAGCACAAAAATAACGAGTTAGAAAATGTATTGTATCATCGGAAATTGTAAAGTCTAGCTCATGGAGGCAAAAGGGAGGGACAAAATTATGCCAATTCACACTCTTAGGAAAGTGCTCAATCCATCTCAGAAAGGGATCGTGAAAAGTCAAAGGTTCAAAAGACCGACTCAAAGAGTCTGAAGGTTGGCTACCTTGGACATCTTCACATCCTGAGGTCTAGGAAGGGACCAATAAGAACCCTGAGGATGAATTACAATTTAAGGGAAGGTTGAAAGACTGAGATAATAAATTTCTTCTTAAGGTATTCATCCTACCCTTGAATTCTAAAAGTAGGCTTTGTCCGAAAAAAACTTAAGACAAAGGACATGCTTCCCAACTACACCTTTAGTGACATAGTGAGATAAAGTAGTTGAAGGGAGCTGGAAAACCTTGTCAAAAGGATCCTTCGCTGGGCAAACAATGTCCTCACCTTTATCAATATCTGAGCACAATGGCGGTTGATAATCTTCTTCATAAAATAAACCCAAGTGCTTAAAGGAGTACTCATCAAAATATTCAATAAATGACCGAAAATCATCAGGAGAAAATAGAACTAGGTCACCCTTGGAGTTGTCTATAACTATATCATTTCCTTGTTGCTAGATATCAGAATCATTAGTAACCTCATATGATAGTTGTAAAGGCAACATTTGGAAATGTCCTTCCATATCATAAATGGGATCTTCATTAGAACCAATCACATCCCACTTACGTCTTCCAACATGTATGAACTCGTCAATATTATCAACAATGTCACTAGCTTTATCATAACATGAAGGATTTAATGCATCCAAGGGCTCCTCCAGTACTTCTTCACTTTCCAAATCATAAAACAGAGCCTCATCAAAATCTTGGAAAGGGAAATAACTTACCGTGTTCACTTCTTGTTGTGCAGGAGCATCAATGCTTGGATGACTTCATCAAATGGAAGAGGGTCCAGTACATCATCCCCAAGACTCGTCTCTTCGTCTTCATCAGAAAATGAAGGAGTTAGCTCTTCCAAGGGTTCCTTTACTTCTTCACCTTCTGAATCATAGAACAAAGTGTCATCAAAAAACTAGAAAGAAAAATGACTCACCTCATTCTCTTCACCTTGTGCAAGAGATGTAGGATCTTGGAGAGCTTCATTGGACGGGGAGCGGTTACTAGTGCTTCATCCTCATAATTCACTTCTCTAGTTAAATATTTGTTGCATTCTATCGAATCGTGGGAAAAATCTTGCTCCTCTTCAAGGGGTTGACAATTTTCTTCATAAATATCTCCTTCTATATCAGAGGGTTCTTGGTATTGAGTATGGTATACATCCCTGAGATTTTCCACAATCTCAGTGGTGAATCCTTCGTTCTCTAAGGCTATTGTGAGATTTTGAAGGGCATCTTCATATGTCTGGCATTGTGGTTTGACAAATTCAATAAACCTACTGATGAGGTCTATGAAAGATGATATACCCCTATCTTTGCAACAACCCTTAAACCAATCTTGCAAAAAAGATGGCAGAGAAAGTATGAACAATTTTACCAAAACATCCTCCCCTTCCCATTCTATCTCGCTTATATACTTCAAGAACTCTACAATGTGAGTAATTGGGAGGCCTCCGAATCTTGGAGAGTTGTTCAAGAATTTTGCATTAAAGAAATGCGGGAATCCTTGAAAACTTTTGAAATCAATAGTCAGATACACTTTTTCCCAGGGCGCCATGATCCCATAACTTGGAAATATTACAAAATTGAGAGTAAGGTAGCACCTTGGAAAAGGTTAGTGGAGTCGCCAGATATCCTCTTAAGGATTATCAAAGGGATGAGGGAATCACCCTTAGTGGAGTCACCAGGTAAGCTCTGTGAAAAGAAGGCTTACCGAAAAAGTGTCATTGAGGAAAATTGACTAAGTGTTACCCAGCAACGGCGCCAAAATGTTATCGCACAATATGTACTTGCCCAAAGCCCAAGGCAAGTGAATGCAAGATTGGCGTGACAGGGGATGACCTATCACTGTCACCTTAATAGGAAACCCCTTTCTATTTAGGAGTATATCAAAGTTACCCCAGAGGAGACGTCCCCAATGACCTAAAAGGTTGATAAGACTAAGGCAAGGATGCAAGAAAACCCACCTCTCACTGGTCACTCAAGTCAAAAGGTTCTTAAGGTCTTTAAGGGATGAAGCAACGGTAAAATGGAGTGTACCTGGCCAAAACAAGACAACAAAGAAAATATGGCAGCTTTCAAGTACAAAATATGATGTTAGTGCTTCTTAAGACCATGAACCTTCAAAAAATGGGCTAGCTGATGTAAAGTTGCAGCACTGTAACAATTTATAACAGCAATGAGTATTTTGTAACAGCCACAAGAATTATGCCTTGAAATTGCTTGAAAAAGACAAGAAAAAGTAACTTTGACTACGAAAATTGATAATAAATTGTCACAAGCAAAGTTGGCAATGTTTAGCTAGCATTTAATATCACTTTTGCAGAGAATTTGTTGCAGTTAGATGGATGTAGCAATCTTTTGTAACAGCAGCAAATTCTAGTGCTCAAAATTGCAAAAAAACACCATGCAAACTCAGCATTTATCTAGTAGATTGATTGATAATTGTCACAGGTGATTTCCGGATGAGCTAAGTGTGAGTTATGTAGGTGAATGCGGCAATTTAACATGAATTTGTATGGTGGTAGCAATGATTTGCAACAACAGCAAGTTAGTTAATGAATTAGTCTAGTTTAGGGTTAGTAGAAGTTAGCAAAAGCTTCAAGGAAGAGAGTTTGAGTGTTTAATCAATCCTTCAATAAGAGAGAGGCTAGAACTAGTGCCTTCTAGGGCTTATGGAATCAAGTGGATGGTTTTTTCTAAGGCTGCAAATCAATTTTGATAGTGCACAAAAGTCCAAGAGGAATGCATAGGAGAAGTAGTAACTTAAGTCCCCCTATCCATTTTCCTCAAAAAAACAAGATACTAGGGTGTAGGCAATTCTAGGCCCTAGCACCTTGCTCTCCTTAGGCTTTTTATAGGATAAGAACTTAGGCAAAGATAACTAGGTCAAAACCTTAGAGTGCTAGGAAACTAGGCCTCTAGGGTTTCACTAGTTACTAGATCAATTCAATGAAAAGCTTGGCAAATAGAAAGTAAGAAAGTAGCAAATTAAGTTCCTTACTTCAAGCATTAAGTATACCATGCAATCTCCTAATCTTGTATGAGCAAATAAAACCATACATAAACCATTCAATAAATGACAAAAATGCAGATTTTACCTACTTGCACCAAGAATAATCATGAAAATACCATGAAAGATCACCATAAAAGATTCCAAGATTGATCCACTTGCAAAACATCAGCCTTATACAAGAGTGTGCCTCACAATTTAAGCCAATAGCCCTTCTAGGGCGAAAATTTCAGACCTCTCCTCTTGTGTGAGGAGTTGTGATGATAAAAATGAATGTACTTTATGTTTATTTATACAAAACAGGTGACCTTTAATTAGTTTCTGGTCAAATAAAGGCCGCCCTGGCCAATTTACAAATAAATTCAAATCTGGCATAAATAAAATTAATTAACCCCTGAAATCATCTCCAAGGGTGACGTCATGCCCTTCTAGGGTGACGTTGAGCCCCTAAAGTGGAACGTTGGGCTCCAGATGCAGAACGTTTGGCCTCCAAAGGCCTTGGTTGATTCCCACACGTACCAACCAGCTCATAACTACCCTCAATATGCAAACCCTAGCTTTGGATGACGTCCAAGGTTATAATGATGACATCATGGGCTCTCAAAGGTCAATGTCCAGGTGGAAGAGCAAGATCCCCCTAGGTCTAGGTCTACCAAAGTGTCTTCAAGAGCAACGTCTTTCTTTCTTCCCGGTGCAAGTCTTTGATGTCTCCTTGCCCCTGCCTGGGGTTATAGCATCCATTTATGAGCTTTCAGCCCCATGGAGGTCCGAGCTAATCATTCCCCCACATGTACCTGTCCACCGGGCATGGTCCTATAACAAGAAGTACGCCCTCCATGGGCTCATAAGTCATAGGGATCATAGCAACGTCAATCACATCCAATAATCAAATTACCCAAACATGTGCATCAAACCCCCCTTTACCCAGACAAATACTCAAAGACGTTGTGCAGTTTAACAAGCCAGGTATGGAGAGGGTCTCAGGATGTCCTATTGGGGCAATCCTCCTCAAGTTTGGGGTGTTTCCTAGGTGAAGACCAATCTAGGTCATGTAAGTGCATGAAATGGTGTAGGGGAATGTTTGGGCAAGGGGTGCAGTGATAACAGGGAAATGTAGGTCTTGCCTGTGGGTGCCTCTGCAAAGGGCGAGTTGCACCTTGTCATGGATGCCATTGTTTCCTAGCCCATTCAATGTCTTTTATTCTTTGTCTTATTGCTTTTTATTTTCAAGAGAATAGCTGGGGGACACTGTCCTGGCGTGGTGACCAGTGGTGACAACGTTACCCACAAGCACTTCACGAAAATGAGAAGGTTGGCTCGTGATGAGACCCCCTTCCTCTTGGCTATGCCAGCAAGAGCCACTACCCCGGTTTGGTGACCAGATAGATGGTAGTGTCATACTGCTACATGCCCATGGACCTAATAGGCCGACTCATGATGAGACCTATCCACCAACTAGATATTGAGTTTTATTTTACTTTATGAGTCCCCTTTCTTACTGAGAAGCCATTTATTGCTTTCTCGGGAATCCTTGGGCGAAGCATCTCAAGGTTTCATTTTGGCTTTTAACCTTTTCCAGCTACTTTTACCCTCTGGGCCTTTAGCCCCTTCTTCCCACAAGGCAAGGTACAACCCTTACTAGTTTGGCAAACCCAATGCTCGAACCAAGATAGGGGAAGATGAGAAGGAAAATGATGAAAAGTGGTAAGTATGGAAGGAATGGATGATGACCTTTCATAGACCCACCTAATGGCAATTCATCCCTGAGGGAACCAGCTTACTAGGGCACTCTATCACCCCCCCCAAGTATGAACAAGTTAAAGAGCATAATTTCCAAGAAAACGTTATGAAACAAAAGAGAGTTCAATGCACATATTCAAATGCTTCGAAAATCAGAGTGGCACATACCATGATACCCAGACTCATTACCTCATGGAGCAAGACCCATTGCTCCTTCAGGATCGGGCCGATGGGATGGATGTTGTTGCTACTGATCAATAGGATGCACTGAAGAAAAGATGGGAAATCCTTTCATCAAGTGTTTTTTTCCTCAGGTAATTTTAATTACCCTTGAGTTTTTCACTCACAATAACTCTCCAAAGTGGTGAAAGGCGTTCTAATGATCGATCCCAAGGGGTGACTAAGGTCTAGGAATGTTGTAAATGACCATGCTAGACATCTTCTAGAGTTTTGCGGAATTCTGTTAAGTTTTGATAGTTTTTTTTAATTTATTAAAATTCTCCATTTAATGGGAATTTTAATTATTTTTGATGTAAAATGTAAAAATTTGGTTCTTGGGGATTTTGATAGGGGTGTGAGTACTCAAAACAAATGGCAGAGGACCCCCTACACCCCTGGACCAAATTTCAGCTCAATTGGACAAGTTTTGCTAGGTCATTGTCCATGAGGAATCAAAGTCAGTCAAAAGTCAGGATTTAATTGGCCAAGGTAAATAGCCAAAAATTGTAAAACATTAAAAAGACATGAGAGAGAGTGGGAAAGGTTTCCTAACCTTTTTCCTAAGTTGGAAAATCAATTTTCCACTTAAAGAACCCCCCCTTGCTAAGCCAACAACTTAACATGATGTTTCCCTAGGAGAAGTGCGCCCCCCTTGCTCATTTACTTGGTCAAACATGAAAATTAAAGTGAGATGACTAGCTAAACACTAAGTGCACCCTCCTTAGACCCTAACTTCATGTTTGGGTGAGTGAAAAGGTGTTTTCCCCCTTCCCCTCTCAACCTCAAACCCTAATCTTGTCCAAAACCCTAAAACTGCGCCCTCCTTGACTTTGTCCTCTCTCCCTTGATGAATGCCACTTGGAGCTCATCCAAGAGGGGTCTTTCCTCTCTCCCAAGTATAAAAGAATGCCTACCCCTCCTCATTTATCCATCTATTCTCAGAGCAAGTTTATGCTGCCCAAATCTCTCCCACTCCTCTCTCTCTCTTTTTCTCATTTCTTCTTGTAAATCTTGTTGCAAGTATTTGCAGCAACATTTTTCTCATTAATAGAAAAGCTTTGGAGAATCTATGGTGTGCATTGGGAGTCTTCTTGATGCTATGCTTAATGCTTTCATGAGGTGATATCTTTGTTTTGTTCTTGTGTTTTTCTTACTACATTGTCTAGACTAGGATATCCAAGCAAAGTATTTTTCTTGGGGAAATTGATAGTAGTATTACTATTTCTTTTGTGGGTTTATTTTAAAGGATTTGGAAAGTATTTTACAAATTCTCTTTGGTATACTCACCTCCTTATTTGGTTTTGTAGCAAGTTTTCACTCATTTGCAGGTCACCAAAGGGTTTGAAGAAGCAAATTTCAGATCTGGAAATTTGCTTATTCAACCAACATAAGTCTCCAATAATTTTTTCTTTCCACTTCTATCTTTCTGAATTGATTTGTAGCAATTTTTTGTTCTGAAATAGTCATAAAAAATCATATTTTACATTTAGATTTTTATGTTAAAAAATTATGTTTTACCTACTGACAAAAATTAATGAGCTTTTGAGTGTTTTGCAACATTTCCAGCAAGCATTTGTTTGTTGTTTTTTGCATATTTTCGCCAGAACAAGGGGAAGTGTTGCCCATTTTGGACCTCAAAACACTCCAAGAGAGCCTCCAAAGGCTTGGGTATCAAACCCCCTTCTTTCTCCTCTCTTCTAAGCATTTTAAGCAGCCCAAGAGAGTCTCTTGGGCTTGCATTATTTTCCATAAAGTCAAATTTTTGTTTTGTAAATTATTTTAGTTGCCTACACCTTGCAAAGTGATTTGGCTATGTCAATCCATGCAATATCGTAAGGCTAGATCATTCTAAATTTTTTGTTTTGTCTTTTATTTGTTTGCCCCACTTCTCTCATAAAGAGAAGGTTGTGTGGCTAGTTTAGCTAATTCCATTTAAGTTATTTCCTTTACATTCACCCACCTTGGCACAAAATCAACAGGCTTGTCCTCCTCCTTGTGCCATTGTTGTGAGGTTGTCTAGTCATTTAATTTACGTTATTTTTCCCACCTTTGTCCTTAAGGAAAAGTTGTGTGGCTAGGCCATTGTAAATTCTCATTTCAAGTTATTTAATTTATTAATTCGTGCCCACACCTTACATTGTGCTTGGCTTTGCCAACCTTGCAATATCATGAAGCTCAGATCTTTATTTGCTTTGGAAAGTAATTTAACTTGTGCCCCGCCTGTACCCCGTATTTATTTCCCTTGCCTCTTTTGGATTTGGGAAAGAAAGAAAGGGAAAGGGATTGTGAGGCTAGTTTAATTAGGCACTCAGTCCTTTCATTCTTTCAATCAACAAAACAGGGTGACTTGGGAGGCTACTTGAGGTTGAAGTCAGGGACGTCTTCACGGCATTACGTGTCCCTCTTGTTGAGTGCCCAAGCATTCTGGATCTGACCTAAGTAGCTAGGGAAGGACCTTGTTTGTCCTTCTTTTTGAGTGCCCAACATTTCCTTTTGGTTGAAGGGGTAGGGACTTGGGGTAGTCACATAGTCTAGGATTGTATCTCTCACATCTTAATTCCCCCTCATTCAAGAGAGACTTAAAATGTATTAAAATCAACCTACACACTACATTCACAACATTTGCACTTTCATTTTCAGTTCAAGTTACTTTTCAAGTTGTTCATCTTTACTTTCAAAGCAATTTACTTTTCAAGTTGAGCAACTTTACTTTCAAAGCAATTTACTTTCCTTGTGTTTTAATTTTCCAAGCATTTCAATTTCATGCTATCTATTTCATTGTGAATATCTATATGAGTTGATGTATCATTGTCTATTGTGTTGAGAATATTCTTTCATTTTGGATTAGTTGTTTAAAGCTAAACTATTTCATTGTTTAATTCATTGTGTAAATAGTTTATGTTGTATTTCATTTTGTAGATTATCTTGTAATTGTGTAATTGAACTTTGGGTATATTTTAGGCACTGGTTTGTTTTTGTATCTTAAAAAAGGGATTTGCTTGTCATTTGAAAAGTTGCATTTTGCATTGCTTGTCATTGGGTTGGGCATCCTTAAAAAACCAAATTAACTCCTAGATCACTAATTCGACCTTAACATAATTAAGTAGGGTCTACCCTCCTTGGCTTCCCTAGGAGTGAGCCTAGACGGAAGAAATCCATATCGAGGTGACAGTGGGTTTGGACTTACGCTTGTGCCTCCAAGGACACACCAAGTGGGTTGGAGACTTCTCCGCGCTTGTAGGTGTGTATAAGGACGACAACATAGCCTTTATCCTCTAAGGAAGAAACGGAGATAAGGTTCCTTTTCATCCCAGGTACATATAGTACCTCACTTAATTGAAGTGGTATGTCAAAATCTAGTTGGAAAGAAGAAGATCCAACTCCCTTCACAGTATATCTAGCATTATCACCAAGTGCAACATCCAGACGAGACTCTTTCTCTACAAGATCAGTGAGATGTTCTCTACATCCAAGGTTATTATGCTACAAGGTTACCAAATGAATGTGCCAATTTCATCATAAACTAGAGAGATCTGAATTATAAGCCTCAAACCCAAAATTTATCACGCAAGGAATGCATCGATTTGGTTATTTCAGTGTTATGATCATGAGAATAGCCAAATATTGATGTTTAAACCATGAAACCCTTATCTGTGAAATGAGAATAAATTCAAGGTGCTGTTATACTATGTATTCTGTTGTAACTTGAGATTGTTCCTGGCTGTTTAGGAACAATGTCAAGACATCTCAGAACCTACTTTAGGCCACAAGCTGGCTCTTGGACCAGAGGGGGCTCCCTCATCAGATTTGAGATAACTAGCTGCCTACTGTCACTAAGCAGCAACTCTCGGTCATTAAGCTCAGGATGCCAGATTTGAATAATAAGTAATATAAAACAGGGTAACAGAGTTCAAGGATTAAATGACAGCAGACTGGGATAAAGGCTGTAAATTTTAGAGATCAGAGGCCTAATCCATTGGGCATGGAGTCTCATCCAACAGAGTCCAATATCTGGAAATGATAAGTGAAGGAAAAGAAGAAGAACAATATATCTCAAGCCTAACAGTGAGTAAGGAAGTCCCTGTGAGGCGGGGATGAAGAAAGGATGATTTTACTGGGCATTAGACAATGAATCCAGCAAAAGATAAGTGCATGGCTGGGCATAAATTATGAATCCAACAGAATAACACTTAAATAAAATAACTTGCAGATATATATATATATATGTGTGTGTGTGTGTTTCTATTGAATATGACAACGTCATCAAATCAGTAAAGACATGGAACTGCAGTGGTGGCTGTACCAAATTCTTGTCTCCAAAGTGTATTAATCTTGCTGCAAATTACAAAATTGATAAGAAGAATAGATATGGAATTATAAGAAAGCTTAATACTGAAAATTGAGAAGAGAAACACAAGGCTCTGCTGGAAATGAGATGAGAATCCAAAAGATTCAATCTTTGATTCAGAAATTTACAAAAGGATGATCCATCGAGCTCATTCCAAAATAAACACACAGTCTTCACTTGCTGTCCTCTAATTCCTAACCTGCTAATCCCCTCAAGAAGTCTTCAGTTGCTTCTTTTATAATCTTTGAATGCTAAGTGGCTGATGCCTTCAAATCTGGAACTGATTTTCTAAAATAGAATTAAGGTTGAGAGTGATTTGGAACTCTCGACACCTGAAGTCAATGTGTTGTCCCATTTCTCAGAAAAATAGGATTCTTGTTGTTGATTATTAATTCTCAAATATTCCTTAGCTGCCACCTGTTTTGACATTTATCCCATTTCATTCACTGTTTACTTCTGGAGTTATTGTATATGGTGAATAAGTTTTTCATAATTTATGCGAAACATAATACCCAATTTCAGCAATAGTAATCTCAGCTAATCTTAGAACCTGTAATTTAAACCTCTTTTATCCCAACAAGGACATAATAATTCCATGCAATTTTACCCATGAGCCCGCATCCTCGAGTACAAAATGATGGCAATCTGTACTCAACAACTTCTGCTTTCACTCCCATATGAATGAAAAGAAACGAGGGAGTTTTGACATACAGCCTCTGAAAATTTTACTACTTTGGAGGAAGTTTCACTGTTCTTAAAAGCTTTCCAAAAGTATCCCATCTGATAGACAACTTTCCTCGCTTTTGGTCCTGTCAATATCTGTAAGACTCGCAGTTCCATTTACAGAACTTCTGCCAGCACAGCATGAATCCTTATTACAAGTCACAACACTGGACCTTGTTTCTGCGCAAGAACCACGTGACTGAACTTGACCTTCTACCATATGTCTGCAAGCATCCTCCTGTTCAGTTTCTCTATTCCACCAAGGGTGCACAAAACCAAGTGCCACTTCTGCCTCGAATTGTGTCACCAAAGGCTTAGTAAAAGCTTCACCCCAATTAATTGAAAGACGGGGACAAACAATCTGTAACCAAACATCAATAAAATCCCCAAAAAGTGCAATTTTGGAGGGTGAGATTTCAGGCATGAGGAAAACTGTAAACAAGATACCCTTTTCTGCAAGTCGTTGCTCAATGTGATTCAGTATTTTGGAATTTCCTTGCCGCCCTAAAGTTCCCAGAATTATGCCCCACTGTTTACCTCTCTGTGCCTGTAAAATGACTTTCTTGAGCGTATCTTTCATACCCTTGTGATCATATTTTTCTAAAACCGAGACTTTCAAATAAGGGTCATACCTGAAAGCCTGAACTTGAGGATTTGCTATCATAAAAGCCTCAAGAGGAAATCGGCCACCAGACACAAAAACAGCAGTATCAAGGGTGCCATGGGGCAGGCTGGATGGTACTGTGCACCCAAGAACCTCTCCAGGCGATAGTGGTTTCACTTGAGGAACATTGATGTTTGGAATCTTGGATACTGATCTGCCAGAGATCAACAGGATTCTATAACCAAGCTGTCCACCAATTCCATGGTTTGAATGGGCCAAGCGTGTAATGAACAACACGCAATTCACTTCCATCCACCATCCACTTGTTGGCCGGCATGTACAAACCAACATCTGCATTGTACAGTGTTGATAGTTGTTCCATAGAAGGCTCAGGTCTAGATATTAGTTCATCTGCAAATAAATTTGGCTCAAAAAATTGAGCATTTGGGAGATTTATCGTAATTCTCCATATTTGATATCAACAAGATGTTTCCTCTCCATGCAATGAATGTCATAATCTTTACCAGTTCCAACCATGATGCACCTTCGACTTTGACATATTGGTAATGAAATGTGGTGTCGAAAGGATAGCTGCCTTCAGAGAAACCATAATGAGCCTTGGAAACATTCTTATCAGTTCCATGATATGTACAGTTTTTCCGACACCAGCTCCACCAAAAAGCCCAATCTTTCCTTCACGTTAATATGGTACAAGGAATTTCTTGCTCTGTTGACTGCTCAACCAAGGAAGGAGCCTCACGATGAATTGGCAAGAAGTGATCAGTATGCAGTTTAACCTTTTATCAACAGCCTCTCCAATCACTCTCATGATGCGACCAAGAGTGGCCCCGCCAACAGAGATTGTGATGGGCGATCTCATGTTCAAAACCTTCTGACCAGGGACAGGCCCCTCTATTTCATCCATGGTAATAGTCTTGACGGTATTCTTTCCAAAATGATGGGTGACCTCGAGCACAAGACAAATGGGATTGTAAAGATCCTCCAGATATCTCCCCAAAAACACAAACTGCACCAAGAGCCCACGATGTAGCAAGTCTACGATCACTCTCCTTCATTAGTTGGTAAAGCTTACACCTAAGAACCTTCAAAATCTACAATTTTGGTCCTCTATCGATGATCTTGAATGTTGATGAAGCCTGTTATCCATCAAAGTTGCACTAGGATGGACTTCCAGCAAGCCGCCAAAGATTGAACATCTATTGTTCAAAGTTCAGAGTTCAGAAGTTCAATAAAGACCAACTTTTTCACATTTTCCATAAAAATTGTAATAAGAGATGTTGCATGATGACGCTGTAAAAGGTCTTAGCCACGTTCGTCTTAGGCATGAGTTGTTACTCTGGAGTGTTTTTTTTACTTATTTATTATATTTTGTCATTCAGGCGATTTATAATTTATGAATTTTTTCACACAATCCCTCCAGAGTTGAAGTATATACTCATGGTTAGGCCTTAGCCTGGATCTAAGCCTAGTGTCTAATGTATATTACCATGCTAAACATACTCCTAGAGTCTTATGGAAATGTGTTAAGTCCCCCTTAGGATTTTTTAATTTTTTCAATTAATTAAAAAAATTCCGCAAAACGGGAATTTTTAATTAAAAAATAAAGATGTAATAAAAAAGTGGTACTAGGGGACTTAATATGCCTTGGGGGTGCTCATTTGTTTACCTAGAGCACCCATATTACCTAAGTACCCACTTGGTTGAATAAAATTAGTAATTTTAATTACTTAAAAAACAATTTTACTCAAAAAACCCAAAAAAGTCAAAATAAATCAAATAAAATCAGCAAAGGCTAAATTTGAGGAAACATGTGGGGACATGTTTGGGATGATTTAAAGCCTCAAAAGGCAATGTGGCAGTCAAAGATGACTTCCTATGTGGATAAAGGATCAATCTAATAAAGATTTGATGTGTTGTGTGGATTCTCCAAGAGAGGGTACGCCCTTCTTTGGGAGAGGTGGCGTACTCCAAGAGGAGGTTGCCTACCTCATGAGAGGTGGCGCCCCTCTCACCCTTTGGTTGTTCCATGTGTTGATAGATTGGAGGATTGGGAGAGGTGGCAGCCCCTCATCCCACACTTGACACTACTTCACTCTCCAAGCGGTGCGCCCCCTTCACCAAGTGGCGCGCCCTCCTCCTTTGGCCTTTTTCCCTCTTGGCTCTATATTGAAGCACTCTTCCCATTGCAAGCTAGTTAGAGTTGGGCTAAGGATTGTTGTTGCATTGTAACATCATTTGTACTATCATTGTGAATTGGAATAAAAGGCTTTGGAGGCTACAATCTTGTGTCAATTTCATGTGTGGAGCATCTATGTCAATGTGTTAATTTGTGAGGTATATTTGCAATTTCGTTTTTCTTTCTTTCAATTGTTAGTAAGTGGCCTTCTAGTGGACCTATCTCCAAGTTTGATAAGATTAGAAAAGTTTGTTTGCTTAATAGTCTTATTGTTTATGTACATATGAAAATTTTATAATACATATCCATTTTGCTTAAAGTGTATGTCTTTATGAAGCATTTTATGTAGATAGCACCTCTCTACTAATATTTTGTCGGCAAGAGATCTATAAGTGTTGCAGGTTCTCACACTTGAAGAGGAGATTGGTCTTGTTTGTACCTATCTTTGTCTTCAAGATCCAAGAAAGACATAGTCCCTCTTTGACCCATCAACAAGACTCCATTTGCCCAAGTTTCCAAGAAGATCAAAGTGATTTATTTCCTCTCTTTCTCACTCTTTCAATTTTTTGTTTTGATTACTTGGTTCAAAGCACATATAAAGTAAAGTTTAAACGCTGAAATTTTAAATCACTTTGTATGTTTTAAAGGCAAGTAGATAGATCTTAAAGCTATTTCAGAAATCTAGCTTGCTAGTGGCTAAACTTTCTTTAATCTTTAGAGAATTTTTCATAAATAAAGATAGTCACATTTCAAAGAATTTAAAGTTAAATTTGAGCAAGGTCCTATTGTTTTAATTTCTGTTTTAGGACAGCAAAGATTTTTCAGTAAGAAAAGGCTTCATTTAGTTAGTTTAGACTTAGAGATTTTTGTTGAAATAATGTAACTGCGAAGAGCATTCTTATTATTTTGTTATTGGATTAAATCCCCATTGTGGATTAATCATGTCATTATTATTATTTTTATTATTAGGTTAATC